>OY855907.1:36589355-36781855 GCA_963693305.1 Meandrina meandrites
TCCACGATCGCGCGTTGACTTTAACTATCTCACATGCAACAAGTGCGACTGGAACAACTGTTTTATTTAATTACACCCAATTGCAAAGAATTGCAATATTTGATCTCCCCGGTTGTTCTCGCTGACGCGTTCACCTACCATATTTGTGGTCCATTGTATATGAGCTCATATACCATGGACAGTTAACCAATTATAGATGCCGGGGTGAAGCGTGCAGCTATGGGCAAATGGACTGCACATGTCTGTTAATCAGATCAGTTGCTTTAATTCAAGTCGCTGGTAATAAAGCAGTCATCCTTCTATATCTTCTGGAGTATAGTCTGATTTTAGCCAACTCGGCCTACGGCCCCGTCGGCTAAGTATCAGGCGATATTCCGCACGATTTCGTAGAATAATTAATAATTAGTATCACCCAACTAGTGGACTACTGCAAATCCTGCATTTTGATTGGCTACGCTACTAGAGGACTATTAGTAATAGTCATCGAGTAGCGAAATTCGTGAAGCTTTCTTTCGTTTTATTCCCAAATAAATCTTTCTTCAACTCGCATTTGCTAACTTTATTATTGTTTTTTCTGTCCGACTAGTTGGGTGATACTAAAACAATTAGACCCTTCGCCCTCAAGGGCCACGGGTCAATAGCCCATTCGGCTTCGCCTCATGGGCTATTGCCCCGTAGCCCTTGCGGGCTACGGGTCTAATTGTTAATTATTTGTAATTGACAGAATTTATCTGGTACTTGTACCCCAAGTGGAACGGACAGCTTTATGGATACAGGCCTAAAACAAACGTATCCTACTTACCTGAATCAGTCGTTGGTCAAGTTGTGGTACAGGAAGAGGGCGGAATACACGACGTTTACTTGGAGGAGGCTGCCTCGGGTGCAAACAAAATCGTGCTTGGGAATCTCAGCGACAATCTCGGCAACTCCGCAGCTTTTCCAACCTTTACAATCTCGTTTCTTTTCAAGTTCGACTACCCACTCCCCCAGGCTAGCAAACTACGAGTGTTTAATGCAATTCCCAACAGGGAGCTACGAGCGGACAGCAATCCTCTAGAGATATATCTCATTCAAATCGGCGAAAACGTAACTCTGCACGCGGCTGTGGGACAGCACAATTCGGTAACAGACGCCGCTCGCGCGTATGTGCCGCCTGTGAACCAATGGATTCACGCTGTTATAGTGTACCACGACTCACATGAAAATGAAACAGAGATCTATCTCAACGGGTCTCGCGTAGACGCCGATATATACGAGGCTCCTATGAATGCAGAACCGCCCAACGCCAAGCCTTTTGAGTATACCATCGGCCACGATAATGGGCCTGCAAACTTGTCGCTCAGTTGGTTTCAGCTCATCAAAGAAACTCTTACTGCAGAGCAGGCGAAGGAGCTCTCGGACAACACCTTTAAACAAGGTTCCATTACTTTTCTTATCTGAAACTCTCCTTACTAAGTTAGCTCTTTATGTCCATGGTAAAAGCCGGTGGGAGGGGGTGGGAGATGCCACGAGTCAGAAGACACTATCGGAGTATCAGGGGAGGGGTAGGTAATTGGGAGATGCCATCGGCAACTGGATAATGGGACGGGGCTATAGAAAGAAGCAGTAATTTTAATTTATTTTAGTGGGTCCATAGAATGCCCAGCAGTTTTGCTCTTAAAGAGATTGAAACACGCCTACGCACATGTCCGTTTCATAAACGGTCGATGCCATTTTAGCGACACTTGAAATTTTTTCACTATATCATATAAAATCGAATTTTTTTCTACTAAACAGAAAAATGAAAATTGTACGTCACCACCAAGAATCGAATCTGGAACCTTTGGCATGCCAGCATCCCTCTCTCATCACTACATGTACACCACCACGTTGATCCGCCAACGCCCCGAAAAATTTATTTATATAAGGCGACTTTCTTGTAGCCTGTGTACAGCCGCCCCCTCCCCTAAAAAAAATCGGGATTTTTTTTAGGGGAGCGCGACGGCTGTACACAGGATAACTTTCTTGTTGTTACATCTATAATAGATGAACCCATCCCTATCCCTAACCTAAGCGTGAATCTAACTTAGATTTAATAATCGTCTTAACTAGGCCTTGTTTCATCTAATAATCAAAGCACAGTTTCGACCTTAATTAAGGCCAGGCCTAAACTAGAGCAGACATGTCACCGTCCATCCCGAAAAGCTTGGTTATCAATGATGGCATCGACCGTTAAACATGGCACCGACTGTTTACGAGAGGGAAATGAGCTACACCTACCAAACAGAGCTTTTAGAACAAAAATAAGCGCAAGGCGTTTCGAAAATTCTACGATATGTTCCGATACTGAATGCGAGTGCTGTTTTCAAGTGGAAACATTTGCTTTTTTAAAAGTAGGACGAAAATAATTATTTGTTTGTTTGTTTGTTTTTCATCTGTTTTAGCGCTGCAAGCTGTTCAAGTTGGAGTGAAATTTACCACCACTTCACGACGTGTTGAAGAAGATGTTGAAAGTATTGACCTTCTAGTCATGAGGACCGGGAATGTCGAGATTGCATCGATAGTGAGGTGAGAGGAAATTAAACTGGGCAAAGGTGTAATAAACCGGTGGCTTAAAATTGTCGAACTCTTAATCCGCGTTTGTTTAAAATTTGCCACACAATGTGGCACGGCTGAAAAGCAATATGAGATAATATTTATGTCTCGGATTATTTGATGTTATAACTGGCACTGTGATATAAGTTAGTAACAGCATTGGGCTGTTTCCTACCTAACGTTATCAAGCTGTATGGGCAGCAGGAAGAAGACTTAGCACTGACTGTGGAGCTGTGTGACAATAAGAAGGTTGATGCAATTTTAGGAGCATAGCCAGACAGACTTCTGGTAAATAGACGAGGCAAGATCTGCGATCGTCGAAGGCGCGATCCTTTGGGAGGTGGTGGTGGTGGTGGTGGTGGTGGTGGGGGGGGGGGGGGGGGGGGGTGGTCTGGGGGTATGCTCCCAGAAAAGTTTAAAATTTTTGAAACGTTAATTTTCAGCATTTCATGAGGTGAAATGAGGTGTTTCTTCAAACTAATCATTTTCTTATGACTGGGGATTATTTTCCCAACAAATTGTATTTTATTTTTAAATCTACACGAGGCAAGTGCCGCCTCGTCTTGCCTCATTCTACCTACACTGTATCTACGGCCCTACATTTGAGTGTGGTGTATAAATAAGGAAAGCTACATACTGCCGAAAATCGTAAGAAACGAAAAAAATGTCCTGGTGGAAACAACATTGGCTGGTTTTTATTGTGAAACATCAAATTGTTTACAGTAATTGCACAGTTTTATGCCGGGAACAACAACACAAAAATGCTGTAACACTGATTGACAACGAACGCAAGGAAACAATACTAATTAAGTAATCTATCGAACACTCGAGTTTTAATAGTGTTTCATCACATTTCCAATGTAATGAAACACTCTCTCGAATGTTTGGTATATATTCTTAATCGAAACTAAAACTACATTGAAAACGGCCGAAATGAAATCGTAAAAATCTATGGTAATTTAGATCAGATTTGGAACCCTTCTTCTGGATATCTCGATTTCATTCAGTGATTTGATATGAAAAAAAAAAAAATAAAATTATGCCCAGCCAGATTATTAGTAGTCTGCGAGCAGAGAACAAGTCGGCGAGCGAAGGAAGACGGTGAAATGAGCGGATCGAGGAAACTTTCTACATACTTAGCTTCGTCCCCTCCACTAGCGCGCGAACAACCGACAACCTCGTCCCCAGGACCATCTCCGCTTTCAAGATGGCGGGTGGGCATTTCCAAATTAATTCCTGTATTTTATTTCTTTGAAATGGTCTTCTGTTCTGTAGGTTTAGTGCTGCAAGTGGGACGGCCAAATTAAATAAGGATTTCACCTCTCCGTCCAGTGACGACTTTGTTTTCAAACCAGGAGAAGTTTATGGCAACATCAATGTTCCGATCTTAAGTGACGACTATACTGAAGACGATGAAAACTTCACGATTTCCATAAAATCCGTGGACGGTGGCGTGACCACCGTCACGCAAGAAGACACTGTCACGATAACCATCGCCAGCAACAGTAAGTGGTGGATGTACTTAGCAGAAAATAACGTCCTTCCAATATCTGTTCTAATCAACACACAATTATACAAAAGGGCAGGCAATGTTCATTTTAACATTTTCTATCAATCACAAAAACTATTTTTCACTGATTCTTTATTTCATTTTACTCTAATGATTTCAAAACCTAAAGCGTACATCATTCTACCACGTACTACCGTACAGGGATGTGTTGGGTGAGGGGAGGACGTGATGGCAGCGGTTAATTAGGCAAACAGATGTAATATTGGAATGTTCCCAAGTGATGAAAGATCATACAAAACTGAAAAGTACCCCCCTGCCTCCCCTATCCCCTCCCCCCTTAGCTCCAACACACATCCACACTAATACCCCTCAAAAAGCAGAAACACGCAAAATAGCGATAATCATGGCTGCAAGAGTGACGATTGCTTTTACAATAAAAAATTCCATGGCGATTTATTGGAGCCTCATTTTTATTATATTATATATTGTTATTATAATTATTATATTCTGTGGTTGGCTTTTTGTGTTGCTGATGAAAATACAGCTTTCGGATTGACGAAATTGTTTAGAATTAAAGAAGTTTATGAAGGCGGGGGTACCACCGCTAAACTTGGTTGAATGCGAATATCTCGTCCGCGTTTCAAGTAATCCAGAAGCGCTATGTTTAGCGGTGTTTTGTAATTTTTTTGGTGATTTTTGGGGATGTTTGTAAAGAGATAGTTTTTCTCCAAGGATTAGTAAAATTTGGAGAAATAAGAAATATTAAAGATTTAATGTGATTTTAAAATTAGAATTTGCAGTTAAAAATTAGTATATGGACACCCAAACAGTCCCCTGACAACCTGGAGTGCTCTTGCGTGGGGGTCAACTGTCTGCTAGTGTTTCAAAAATAATTTTCTTTCTTCTATCCCTTCCTTAAATCTCTTACAATTTCACTCAAAATCGGGTGTACCCCCACCTTAAGTTGAGAAATATTAATTATTATTTTTAGTAATTTCGCACCAACTGGTCATTGAATTAATTGAAATACCACAATGACGGCTTACAGCTGTGGAAGAACGCAAGAAAACACACACAAGAAAAAAACAAGATATGACACGGTGGACACAACTCGAGAAGATTAAAATTGATCGACGTCAGTTAAGTAAGCTTGAAAACGTCGAAAATAGAAACGGAAAACCGCACTAAAAGGTATAAAACTAAAAAAACAAAAATTTATGTTAAACCTGGGTTGGCATAATCATGCTTTGATCGTCTAAACTCTTTTTTTGTTCTACTTTTATTCAAGTTGGCCCATCAGGCCGTGAAGGACAGAACCAGGGACAAGTCGATGAAGGTAGACATTGTTAACACTCGCCACTAATGTGTTGTTTTTTAGGGGCTGGTTTAGCACTCCGGCTAGGCAAAGAATTGCGCGGCTTGGCAGAGTGACGCTTTGGTTGATAGATGGAGAATGGCGCTTTGGTTAGGCAAAGAACAGCTAATGAAAACTTTAAACTTTAAAAAGGGCCAACGGACAAAACAAAGGATCTTGGTGGATCTGATTCGGCAGCAAAATGTAGAGATAAAAACAATTGAAAAACAGAAAAGCTCTCTGGTTAGGCAGAGGACAGCACTCTGGTTAAGCAGGAAATACTGAGTACACCTGTTGGGCAAAAGGAAGCCATCCATTTGGTCATGGCGAAGAATAGCGCGCTGTGTTAAGGCAGAGAAAACGGTCCTGTTAGGCGGCGAGTAGTTAAAGCAGTGCGGTTAGTCGCAGAGAGTAGCAGTTTGTCTCGTTTGATTGGCAGCAGACAGCTCAGCAATCTCGTCCGCAGAGCCCACTTTTCTTTTGGTCAGCACCAAGAACGCGAACTAGTCCGAATTTTTGAGTATGCGCAGAATGCTAATTTTTAAGTGTCAGCCAATCAGATTTAAGCATAAACGAGTGGCCTCTTTGCATGAGAATGATAGTTCAGTGATGTAAGACATTCCTCTCCTCCGACCCCTGTCTAATAAGGCCCCCTTTATGGAGCAAAAAAATTATTAAGCCCCCACCCCTCCCCTCTCTTTTTTTCTTCACAACCAAAAATATTACACAATCTAATTCGGGTTATACAGGTTATTCTAAACCGACTTTTTAGCTCATCAAGCATTACTGAAATAATGGCGGACTTAGAAACAAAACGAATTTATGGCAAAACAAAAATGAAAACAAACCCTGAGGAACCCCCCCCCCCCTCCCAAAAAAAAAAATGCTTCCAATAAATGAGCCCCTCGTGGGTGGGGGGGGGGGGGGGGGGGGTGGTTAACAGAGGATTTACGGAATAGTATTTATTTCAATCTTTATTTGACCCGGAGCTGTTTTATTCTACAGACTGTGAAGTGGATGTGACCACCACCTGTCTTATCCCGCTCATACTGCTGTGTGTAGCCATTGCTTTGGTGTCACTGGGAATCATCATTTTGATTGTATTTCTTATAACGTTGTGCCGCAGTTGAAGACTAAAATAATAAGGCAAGTATGCATTGAGAAGCCTGGTAATAAGACAACTGCAAGCCACGGAGACACGAGGAAATGTCTGACACGATGAGGCTCCACAGAAGCATAAACCCTTTAACCCTGTCTAGACCTTTTTCGACAGAAAAGGTAACCCTTACGCCTTCGATAGGGAAAATGGTGCCCCTTTCACATACCCATGTACAGTACGAATACTGCATCTTTTTTCTTAAGGGCACTCAGGGAAAATTCCTGAAAGCACCAACCAAAAACAATAAACCACTTTCATTGCATTAGCGTTTTTGATGAATTTATAGATCGGTCTCTGGGTTATGCTAACACAATAAGACAGTCCGCTCTCGGTTTTTATTGACTTTTGATAGCTGACAAAAACTTCGCTTCTTTAATCGCCCCTTTAAGTTGCTCTTACACCGCTTATAAGTGCCCTACCCTTAGGTATAAGTTCCCAATGCAGTAATAAGCAGATATGCGATCAGACGCTCTATGTACGTTAGTTCACTTAGCTGATATGTCGTATTTTTATTCTGTGCAGGTAAACAATGGATTTGTTCTTCAAGCCGGATGAAACAAAGAGCTGGCTTTCACTAAACAAAATTTAAAAATTAATTCAAGACGTGCATAATTTAATAGTTCATTAGGAGACCAAGTGTCACAATTTAATAGAACATTTAGTTTCGTAGACTACAACTACCGGACGTATACCAACAAGGGTCAAGCCTGCTTGCTCTGCAAGCAAACGAAAGCTTCCGGCGAGAGGGAGAAAAAATGAAGAGGTCTTTCGGAGACCTGTTTATTTTTCCTTATAGAAATGTTTTGGTAATTTTGTATAAATCAGTCGAAGTATGTGGTGATATTTATACGTAGTGGCATAGGCAACTTTGGTAAAAACAAACAAACAAAAACAATTTGTCAGGGTTTCAAACAGGAACGCAGATAGAGAAATTACATTCTTTTTGTAAGCCATAACAAGCTGCAAGTAATAATTTTTTTATTCTGCAGAACACAACAGGCTATCTCTTTAAGTGAATATGATCTTTAAAATCTGAACAAACTGCATGGCAAAAACTCCCACGGGTAATAGGTTCCTTGTCTGATCCCCTCTAGCCTGTGCGATGGTAGGGGATTGTATTTTGAAACTTACCCGAGGGTTATTCTCTTAAAAACACGTTATAGCCCCATTTCTATCATTCAGTATAATATGCCGTAAAATGTCGGTTATAGCACTCCCCCTTAAATTCCCCCTCCCAGCCCCTCTCGGTTAGGGGCTATCTTTCCGCCAACGAAAAAAATATTTAGGTTATAACGCTCCGGAAATTAGCCCTTACCTTTCCACCTTTTCGATATCGACTTACACATGTCCTGAATGTACTGTATATTCCTCATCAGTCTTAAATCCTCTCTTCAAACGGTTTTTATACCGCTCATAACCCCTCATGAAGTTGTATAAGCCCAGGGCTAATGACCGACATTTTGCGCCATGGAACTTGTTTAGCAAGTCTTGTTACGTGTCACGTGTTTTCGTTGTTGATGACACCAACCTCGTTCCCAGGGCTTTTCCCTTTTTCGTGCCCCCCACGAAGAAGGGAAACGCCCTGGGAACGAGGTTGTGATGGCACATATGCATTTTCTTAAGTGGCGGAAGTTGTGAACAATTTTTGTACTAATTCTTGGTTTTCATGTTACGTCATAAAATTCTGAAATCAAAATTCAATAGGCCTGCTAAACGTTCGATGTCACTAGGTGTAAGATAAATTAAAAATATATCTTTTTGCAAATTTTCAGCTTGGTTGTGCCTTTCGTTTTAAAAACAGAGCATTTTGAATATTTGAATTCTCCGCCGTGTGCGATGTCAAGCTGAGTGCCGTGACAAAGTTATTTTGATTCAAAAAAGGCCTTTCCTTTCCATTTTTGCAGATTGAACATTCCCAATGTACTAAGTGCTGTTTATGTAAAAGTATAATAGATCATAAGCCAAAAGTAGTCGCTATTAATAGCCAAATTAAGTTCCAGATGTTTTCCCTGACATCACGGCGGCCATTTTTGTGTCCCTCGGAAGGACACAAATATGACGTCTCCATACTGAGCTTTATAAATTTGCGTGGAACGTTTCGGCAAATAACTCGCAAACGGCGCGCCGCACAGACCTAAGATTTGGACAAATAGTTTATCTATTTATCTTTCATAATATCTGAAATCCATAGTTTCTGTCGTTAAATGGTTTCGATTTTATTTTTTTATTGCGTGACAGTGAAAACCACCAATAAGAAAACAATGTGATGCATGTCTTTTCGCTAGCTTTGTGTCAACAGTATTGCGTGCATGTGCAAGTTCGTCCCCAGAGGCCGCGATCCTTCTGGTCTGCGCCAGGAATCGAGAAATCTGGCCAATTCCAATTTCTGAGCACGCGTAGAGGACTCAATCTGTGTTTTTCAGCCAATCAGATTTGTCATATTTGACAATGAGTCTGTGAATCACGGACTTCCGGTTTTGGAGGCGGACAGAGGTTTCGATCTTTGCTGAAACGAAAACTTCGCGTATATTCCTTCATTTTCTCTCCCAAGACGCTAATGTCGTTTTGAGTCTCGCAGGGGTCCAAATATATGCAATATATTTTGAGACCTCGCGCGTTTCGCGTTTTAGTGGGCCTCTTTTTTCTCGCGATAAAAGCACAAATAACATGCAGATTTGTAACATAGACCAAACATTATACGTGCTTTTCGAAGCGCCAAAACATTCCTTACATGATCAGGCATTCGCGCTTACAGTTGCAGACAAAAAAATCCTTGCACAGGCAATGGGCCAAAAAGAAATTCTTGCAAGCTAAATCCCCCCCCCCCCCCCCCCCCCCCCCCAAAAAAAAATCACTTTTCTAATGGTCCATCCCTAATAACGTACAGCATATATTCATACATCGAGCTTGGGCTAACTGTGGTGACAAAGGCCAACAGGTTTTGTCAAAATTCCCTGCGAAAGGACAGATTGGACAAACAGAGAATATTCATTAAGCTGGGTTTTTAATGTCGTGCTATTTTGCGCACGTTAACTGGCGTTAACTTTAATGGCTTAGCCACAGGGATCAGAAGAGCCAAATTTGACCTTTGTGAAAGCGTTTTCATATGACGTCACGGCAGCCATATTGGTGTTCCAATACAAAGAAAAGGCGGCCATATTAGTGTACCAAGCCATTCTTCGGGGAATTGAACTCTATTTTTATGCAAAAATGTCTTTTGCTTCAGCAAAACAATATGGCCGCTGGTCACGTAAATGAAAACGCTCTATATCGGGCGCTTGTCTGATGTTGTGTCAGCGGGCAACGCTTTCCGTTCCGTGTTTTCTTTTAATTGATTAACATGCTAACTACGGAAACAACAAATTGAATAACTATAAATTTCAACAAAGCGAAGTGAATCCTAAATATAGTTAAACAAAGCGAAGCGAATCCTAAATATAGTTCAACAAAGCGAAACGAACCCCAAAATATAGTTAAACAAAGCGAAGCGAATCCTAAATATAGTTAAGCGAAGCGAACCTCAAAATAGCTAATACTAAAATTAAGCGAAAGACTATACGTTTAGGTGAATATTCAATACAAAATTGTGAAGAGGCAAAATACACAATTATCCTGTTGTATAAAACGAATAAAACTGACTAATACCTGATTCACACCAACAACACACCAACTGATTCACACATCATTGTGCTAACTTTAAAGTCAATAAACATCAGTCAGCAACTTCCATGAAGAAAACAATTTTAAACCGTGTTTAACTAAACAACATTTAAACATGTTTAAGCTTTGGTGTGAATGGGGTATAAGCCCGGGGGGGGGGGGGGGGGGGGGGTACTTGACAGAATCTCGGGTAGGGAGGTGCGGCCCGGCCGCCCAAACCCTGACCCTGTTTAAGACACGAATCTCTGATTTTCCTACCCTGTTTAAGACAGAATGCCAATTTTTGATAGCCTGTCTAAGACATTTGTTGTAGCATAACCAATCGGGAATTAAGCTTGGTATCAATACCGAAGTCAATGGAAGTCAACACTAAGGAAGAACTTGTAAAAATTCAGCTTGTGGCTAAGTTCCTACAAAATATACATATTTGCTTATCCTGTTTAAGGCGTTGGTCCATGTAAAGATACCCCGTTTAAGACAAAAAGGGGCGAAATAGATACCCCGTTCAAGACAAAAATCCTGAAAACCATACCCTGTCGGGCCGCACGTCCCCGTTAAGCCCTTATAAGGGAGTGCCCCCCCCCCCCCCCCCCCCCCGGGGTATAAGAAAGAGACATGCAGCTGAAAATACCCAGCAAAACGAGATATCAGTGTTCTTACGGTGACTTTCCAAAGTTCCTTGCAATTTCCTCGCAACACTTACGAAAGCGAGTAGGGGAAAGATATTTTTTGGGCTACATTCCAGAGGAGGTACCCGATTCTTGGATGTGGGAGCTGCACGTCTTGTGTAAATTTTAGTATTCTATACGCGAGTCAAAACTTAAACTCATAGAACTGCTCTCGCACGCTTCAAATCGTCAAAAAAGAACTGCATAAAAACAAACTTAAACATTGCGAAAATGCTTCAAATTCATTTTATTGCCAATGGACAGCAGTAAAAACCGATTTCAGGAAGCTTAAATATTTACAATAGCGATTAGCGAGAAAATTTGAATATTTATATGGCGCGTGCTCTGACCTCACAAACACAGGCTGGTAAGGCAGTGGACAAACTACGAAGTTGTAAAGCTTACCGTTCCGAATATGTCAACATATTCAACATACTTATGCTCGCAATTTCGTCGAGCACCACTATCAATAAAAGTCGCACGATCTCGAGTACAATTCGTAATTAATAGATGCTTTGAAAGTTCTCAAAATTATCTCAAAAGCCTTAGGTGAGCGCAATTTGAGAACCGGCTTCCTAAACATCCCGAGTTCCTATTTTTACGAATGGTACGAGAATGTCGCTCGAAGGGCTACCTCTTATATGTCAAAGCTTGCTCCGTTTTAACATTCTGTCATTTTATAAGAGCCCTCTTTGAGGCGTTGAATTGTACGGTTTATATAATGGCAACCCTGAATAAGCCTGCATGTCTCCAGAGGCCGCGATCGTTTTGGCCAGCACCAAGAATAACTAACTCTGGTCGGTTCTGAAATTTGAACATGCGCAGAGTACTCACAGTTTATTGCCAGCCTATCAGATATAAGAATCGCGGGCTCGGATCAAATTAGAACCGACTGGAAGTCATTAATCTTGCTGACAAAAACGATCCCGTCCTCTGAGGTGAATTTGCAGTAGTCACAAAAATCCAAAGTACTTCTTCAGAACATTGCAATGTTTATTTCTGCAAATGGCAATGTCTTTTAATTTAAGCAATGTTTTCTATTGTAATTTAAAAATAGCCGCACAACTTATAAACAGGCATACAAAAATATCTTATACACTACAAAACCCATCAAATGTAACAAAAATAGCATCAACCCTAAGCCAAAAAAAATTATTATGTTCTAACTTTGCATAACATGTTTATAGTGCATTTCTATATAAATAACTCAAAGTATTAAATATCTTCCTTTCTGGATAAATACTTCGATCAAACAAGCCTACCAATAAGTTTTTCCGCAGAGATGGCGATTCGGAGAAACGATTCTCCCTTTGATCGACAGCGGATCTCTGAGATTTACTTCATGTAAAATCTGAGTTATCATTCAATCAATTCAATTCAAGCAATGTTTTCTATTGTAATTTAATGTTCACGAGCCACTTACAAATCGCCGCACAACTTATAAACAGACATCTGAGTTATCATTCAATCTCCGTGGGATGAAAAAAGTTCCGATGGCGTCAGTGGCCGATCGCCATGACGGAAGCCGTCAGGCGAAGCGGCACGTTCCCGACGATACGACGGAGTACAGGCATAAAGTACAGTTCGTTCATAATCGATACTCGAAGTTCCAGGCGATCTGCTCGACGCCGTAACATAACTTCGATGGAATGAAGGGCTCGTAAGGGCTCGATCACTTCTTGGCGAGTATCTGTCAGTGTACATGGTACCACCACTAGGCTGATGCAAATTTAACGTTGGCACAACGTTGGTACTATTGCTTGGGCGGCCAGTGGTCGACTGAGGAGCGTACGTATTAGCTGGGGCCTGGTAAAGAGTGTGACTTCTTTAGTTTTAAATACTGTTTTAAATACTGTTTTACAAAGTCTTATGATTATTGTTGGGTTTCTTGTTATCTAGGTATTTTCTCAAATCAGTGTACAGTGTACTTTTCAACAGACCTCCAGTACATCCCTTTAGTATGATTTTCAAAAGAAACGTCAAGTAAAGTCTTCTTTCGATGGCATCGAAGCAAAATTCTTTTGCATCATACCAGAAAATCGCCCGATAACTGTTTTCTCTACCTTCATTGCTTGTCACGCAAATGTTTCGTGACCATATGACAGCGTGACTATTTAGTACCTGTAGAGCATAAACCCCAGTTCCCTTCAAGGACGCTTCAAAGTCAGCAATACACTTCTTTACATCTTCACGAGATTTCCTTAGCTCGGCAAAGCGATTTCTTTCCGTATTTAAAGCGGATTGCAGTTCTAGAAGATCGACAGAAAAAAATCGGCATCAGTAAAATAAAACACCAATTTATCAGTCAGCAGAATTAAGACCTCTGTATGCAACTCAGATTACTTTTTTTCAGGCGAATGGATGAATGATTGAAGGTAATCAAGATGAAATTTCTCCTAACAAGCGGGCAGTTAGGGAGAATAAGGAAAAAAATCAACGATAGCACATGTCTTGATGCACCACCAAATTATCAAAGTTGTCATCAAAGTAAATGTGTCCCAATAAGGGAGAATTACACTTTCGAAGCTTGGGGCAGAATGCACGAACGAGCAAGATATCAGATGGCGCTTTTTCGTTTTGTTACCTTTATTCAGCTGATCAGCTGGTTCTTTTGCGCGCTTCACCGCCTCTGTCTGGGATTTTTCATTGGTCAATGAGAGCTGTATATGCTCTGCTCGAGCTCTCTCGTCCCTTAAAGCCGCGGACAACTCTTCAATCGTTTCACGAGCTATCTCTGTAAGATGAGAGAAAACAATAGATTTTTAAAAAGCGTTTACTTGCTCTGAGAAATGGGCTGCTGTTATCAGTTAAAAGGCTAAGGAGCAATAAACCATTGATTCTAGGTTAAGTGCTGAAAATCACAGAAGTTTAATTTAATTCACCGCGCCCCTAACAGTAAAGCAAAGGTATTTCAAAACAAAAAAACCTATTACCCAAAGCCTCTCTTTGGTATTTCTTTGCGATGGCAAGTTCCAGTTTTAAAGCTTTAGTCTCTGCTTCAAGGCTTGTCCTGAAAAAAAAAAAAAGAAAAAAAGAAAACAGTTGCAATTTAAAGGAGTAAGTGCGAGTGCCCTTAAAGGACATTTGCTCTGCAACGAAAATCAAGAAATGCGACGAAAAAATGAAAGTAAAAAAAGTAAAAAACAAAACAAAACAAAACTATCCGTGCTAATGTATTTCTGTAATTTAACCTCGTATTCTTTATCACGTTAATTTATGCAACTTGGAAATGAACTCGCAGAATTTGTTTTCTTTGCTCTTACCTTGACAGTGGGGTCATGAAGACTCCGAAACGTTGGTTCATATCGCCACTTTTTATTTGTTTATGTAAAAAAGGGTAAACACCCCCAAAAACGTTATGGCAGGTAACTTTGCTAATTCTTAAAATATTTCACTTACTTGAGGGACATGGCTTGGACTCTTTCCGGCTAAACTGTAGAATACAGGGCCACTTATTTGCATCTCATTGAATTTGAATAGTTCGTTTTGTTTCTATATGCTTCGTTCTAAAAAGCGTTCAGAGAAATGTAAATAAGTGGCCCGGTATTCTAAAATCGCTCCCTCTTTCCTTTTCTAGGGCGGCGCCCAGCTCAGTGTTTCGACTTTTCATTTCCGCGAAAGCCTCCTTTAAGTCTGCCATCCCACCGGTTATTAGGTAAACCAATATGGCCGCTGGTCACGTGTGTGAAAACGCTCTACATAATGCACGTCCATCAAGGCAACATCCTCAAGCTGACAAATATGGAGGTCAAGATGGTGGGATATTGGCCGAGTTCTTTTTTTGCGTGTTTATGGACCGAGACGAAGTTGAGGTCCATGAGGTCCATAAACACGCAAAAAAAGAACGAGGCCAATATCCTGCCATCTTGACCGAACAAGCTTGGTCAATAAAGGATTCATTATATGACTTTTTCGAGCACTGAAAAAAAAGCCAGTTGCATGCACAATCAATAGGCGCACGCTAAATCATTTCATTGGTTTAAAAGTTTAATGAGTGATTGTCAAATTCTTGAATGAATCGAGACGAAGTAAAACGATGCGACAACAGCAAAATTCACCTCATTTTAACCCTCAAAAGGATATTGAAATGGCTTAAATTTGCGAAACAACGTTGAGTTTGAAGCCTTAAAAGAAGAATGTCCATTCCATCTGGCCGCCAGCTTTTGATTATTGTACGTTTTGCAGAGTATTTCCTCGCTTCTGGCGCTTTAGTTGTGCAAACCTGCGGTGACATACACGAGCTGAATATTGAAATTGTGATTGTTGAAAGCGTTTGGGATTTTAATACCACTTCACAGGAAAAGCTTGAACTTTTCTACATCATTAATTTAAATGCTCGACTCACCCTTACTCGACGTGAGCGTTAGAGGCTTCGGTGAAAAGATGATAGGTTCGCCGCACCGTCCGCTTTCTTCCATTTTTGAAGATGTTACACAAACGACAAGTTTGCAGAGCACTTAATTCTTCAGGTATGTCACTGACTTCAGTCTCCCCCTTTTCCGCCGAACAAAGCTGATATCATGTCTTCAAGTCGCTTTGCGTTTTAATTTTTGTATCAGCCGGTTTTTGCGGCGAATATATTTCACGAAACTCGTTAGTTAACATTTGTAGTTTAATTTGTTTGCTCTCATTCGCTTCAAGACCTAGTTCTTTGTTGTCGGACTTCCTTTTGCTAGAAATAGACAGGAAATCTTTGTGTTATTTCAGAAAATAATTTCATAGCGAAAATTTACGACGAAAATCTTTTTCAAGTAGCGTCGGTAAAAGTTTTTTCGCTTGCAGGAACACAGCGGGCGATCCCGAGCGGTCAACTTGACCAAGATGGCTCCATCTTGACCGCTCGGGTAGCCAAAATCAGAGCACGAGATTCGCTTCATCTTGACCGCTCACGGAGCTAGTCATGTAATAAACTTCTATATTTTCATTACCTGCCTGATTTGTAATCTGATATGATACTGTAAGGGAAAATTCCATGTTGATCATGTACCTGATATGGTAATCAGCCGTTTTGTTTCTCGTTGATGATCCTGGCTAATTCTGTTCACCTCATCATTGTGCGTAGCGAGTAGTTCTTGTCGAAGATTGTTCAGTTCGCCAAATTGCACATTTCTAATTCTTCCTTCACTTGTTGCACATCTCGCTGGCGTCGTTGCTCTTCGTTTTCCTTCACGGCTACCAGTTGATTGTCGTTTGAGGTTTCCCTTTACGCTTTTCAGTTTCTACAAAAATGTTAAGACGGAATCCGCCAGGACTTAGAGTAGTTATTGGACAAAATTAAGTACCAAAATTATTTACACGTTATTGCAAGCTTTTGTGTTACTGCTTCAAATATCTTATCTAAAGAAATCTTTTCTAACAACACCAAACATCGAAAACCGATTTCGAAGTTCCGATGAATTCCACTAAAACGCTTAAAAGAAGTGAGCTTTTGCCTATAGCTTGTGAACTTTGAATTTCATTTTCTCAAGCTCTGATAAGAAATTGTTGTACCAAAATTATTTACACCTTATTGCAAACGTTTGTGTTACTGCTTCAAATATCTTATCAAAAGAAATCTTTTCTAACAACACCAAACACCGAAAACAAATTTCGAATTTCCCACTGAATTCCAGTGAATTGCTTAACGACGATTTTACAAAATGGCAGCACGTGAGAATTTGCCCATATCTTGTGAACTTTAAAATTCATTTTCTAAGGCTCTGATAAGAAGTTGTTGTCGGTGTTATCAGGGATTATTACTTACATCTTTACCTTTTATTTAGGGTAGAAAATAACGCAATAGGATTTAAATTATTCTGGTACTCGATTTTTGTCCAACTTAAATAAATATTACTCGACGTCCTGGTGGATTCCGTCTTAAACGAATAACAGTTTGGTATTATTCACAAAATACGCGCGATACCCACATATGGTCAGAAAGCAATTGTTATCCGTCATCCGTCACTCATGTCCAATGCTGGGGAGTTAAAAACCACAACGGCAACGGGAACGTCGCTAACAATGGCTGTGCACATGCGTTTTAATTCTTGGTACATTTCTTTGTCGTCTTCTGCAAAATAACAACGTGAAATGACCAAATTCTGCGTTGCCTGGTAGAACGTGAACCACGACAGCTAACTTTTTAAATTTCACACAAAGCTTGTAACTACCGACATAGGTTAAACGAACCAAAGTAGTTATAGCTGATCTGTCTGGAAGTCTTTACTGGTAACTAACAGGAACCGTAAAACTAAAATAAAATAAATAATAACAATACTAAACAACCGAAGCGAATACACGAGCGAGCGACATAACATACAACGAAATAAAGTCCGAAATACAAAATATTACGAAACTAGCTAAACCTAAGATACAAGTGAAAGAACACAGCTAACCTTGTCCAGCTGGGACCGCGAAAGGGACGGAAAACACGCTAAACGAGCGATAAATCCTTCGATAAACTTGAGTCAAAACTATAAGACCACGCTGGTTAAACAAACTGGTCACGTGACCAAAAATGGCGCGAATCTTGACCGCGCGCAGACTGGGCTGGCTACAGTCACATGGCTCCCCACAGTGGGAATCCACTGTCCTTACAAAGTCAAATGTTCTAACGATTCTCAAAACTCAAATAATAATTCGGCGAAATAAAATCAACTATCAGTTCGCAGTTTCTAGATAACAGTTCCAGGTCTACATTAATAAACTGCTTTTCCAGTAAGTAATGTTCCTATGATTAGTATTGCTCCTTCCGTCTATACCGCTCCTTCAGTCAGTACTTGTCTTAACTTGTGGCTCCTCTGGCTCCTCGTCGGGGAATTCCCGGTCTCCTTCCTGGATAAGAACAAGCTTATGGACAGGTCGATCAAGAAACTGTACTGCCTCGATTCTCTTTCCATTCTTGTCAAGACTACGAGCAGCCATGGCGAGTTTAACCTTTCTCACTAGGCCATCCTTGCTTGGGAATACTTCTTTAACTCTTGCTAAACGCCAAGCATTTCTTGGGGCATTTTCGTCCTTCATCAAGACGACATCATTCACTGCCATGTTGCGTTTGGGTGTGATCCACTTCTTGCGAAGTTGAAGTGTACTAAGGAACTCCTTTCTCCATCTTTCCCAAAATGCATTCGTCAGGTACTGAACTCTTCTCCATCTTCTGCGAAGGTAGATATCTTCTCTTTGAAAGATGCCTGGAGGTGACATTAGAACCTTGCTTTTCATGGTCAGTAAGTGGTTTGGAGTCAGCGGCTCTGGCGAATCAACTGAAGACATGTCATTCAAGGCTAGTGGTCTGGAATTCACCACTGCCTGGATCTCTTTCAGTAACGTACGGAAGCTTTCATCGTCCAACTGACGACCACTTTCTGCCAACAGTGCTGCGAGAACACTTCTGACTGTCCTTATTTGCCGTTCCCAGGATCCTCCCATATGGCTTGCCGAGGGTGGATTCATTTTGAATGAAAACCATTCGCAATTCTCTTCAATCAAAGTGCTGCGTACCTTGTTTTCATCCATCTCGTTCAGAGCTTCTTGCAATTCTCTCTGGGCGCCAACGAAATTCGATCCACGGTCTGACCTCAGCTGGCGGATTGGACCACGCTCGGCTTGAAAACGTCTTACAGCATTAATGAAGGAGTCGGTGTCTAGCGTATTTGCAGACTCGAGATGAATGGCACGGGACGCCATGCACGTGAAGACTACACCGTATCTTTTAACCTCCTTGCGGCCATCCTTTATTAGAAATGGACCAAAGTAATCCACTGCGCAGTATGCAAATGGAGGGGCTGGATCTACACGATCTTCTGGGAGGTCTGCTAACTTTTGCTGCACGAGTGGTCCACGAAGCTTTCGGCACTTGATACACTTTGAAATAAAACTCGATACAGCGGACGTGCCACCAATTATCCAGTACCCACGTTGTCGTACTTCGTTGTGGGTCATTCCACTACCCTGATGCTTGATTGCTTCATGACAGTACTGTAGGATGAGGGTTGTAACATGCGATCGCCTTGGTAAAATGATTGGATGCTTAGAAGCTTCAGGCATATTGGCCCTCCTCAGTCGGCCACCAACACGCAGGATACCGTTCACGTCTAAGTACGGATCTAGGCGATAAAGACTGCTACATTTCTTCAGGTTGAAATTTCTTTGCTTGGCTTTCTGTCTATCAGAGAATTCGCCATGCACTTGCAGCAGGGAGAGCGCTTCGATTTCATCTTTGAAATGTTCAAGCTGAAGGCAGCGAATTATTTCCATCTCAGCTTGACCAATCTCTTCTATGTCTACAGGTTGGTAGCTTGTGCCATTCTTCTTCACTGCTGTACTAGTTTGAGCCACTGCAGTTTTCTGGAATCTTTTCTCTCTTAGAAGACGTTTAAACCGCAAGCACACTGCTACTGCTTTTCTCACTCTAGACCAGTCGGAAAATCGATCCAACCTGGCAGTTTCAAAGTAATTAGGATAGCTCTCGTCGCTCTGTGTTACGAGGGTAGACGCCTTGACTTCTGGATCGTTTGGATCTAAGGGTTCTGGAGTGTTCTCTTCTTGGACTCGATAAGGACCACAGTTCCACAGGAAGCTGGGGCCTCTAAGCCATTGTGAATCATCACTCAAGAGCTGTTTGGTCGTAAGACCTCGGGATGCAGCATCTGCAGGGTTTGAGTGTGTGTTGATGTACTGCCATTGTTGAGGTTTGGTATGCTCATGGATCTGTTGTATGCGGTTGGCTACAAAAATGTGAAAGCGTCTGGTCACATTGCTTATGTAGCCCATCACTACCTTGCTGTCTGTCCAAAAGAACTCAGTAACGTTTTCGTAATCGAGCTCTGGTACAAGCCATTGACTCACTCTGACTGATACGACGGCTGCCGTCAACTCTAGGCGTGGGATGGTCACTGGTTTCAGAGGAGCAACGCGGGCTTTTCCCATAACTAAGGAACAATAGGCTTGATTGCTTTCATTCAACAAGCGCAGGTAGCTGCACTGACCGTAGCCTGTTTGACTTGCATCAGAGAAGTGATGCAGTTCGACCGCCTTAATGTCTCCAAAATCTTCAGGTTTGTAGCATCTTGGTATCTTGAGACCTTCAAGGAGTCGTAACTCATTTCGCCATCGTTCCCATCTTGACCTTAGCTCATCACTGATCGGGTCATCCCAGTCAGCATTTTCACGACAAAGGTCTTGTAATATCTGCTTGCCAGTAAGGATTAGGGGTGCTACAAGCCCAAGGGGGTCGTAGACCGAACAAACTGTGGATAAGATGCCTCTTCTTGTAAGTGGGCGGTCTTGAATGACTATACGGAATTGTAAACTGTCAGTCTCTGCGCACCACATAACGCCGAGAGTTCGCTCTATTGGCAAAGGGTCTCTCGTCAGATCTAGTTCCTGTAATCCCTTGGCACGATCTTCGGGGGGAACAGCTTGAATAACTTCTTTCTTGTTGCTGCTAAACTTGTGCAGTCTCAGGCCTGCCCTTGCACACATGGCTTGACAATTCTGAATAAGGTTGGTGGCAGTGTCAACACATTTTACAGACTTCAGTCCATCGTCGACGTAAAAATCTTTTCGCATGAAGTCTGCGGCTTCTGAACCAAACTCTTTCTCGCCATCGTCTGCGGCCTTTTTGAAAGCAAAATTTGCACATCCAGGTGAAGAAGTAGCACCAAACAGGTGTACTTTCATGCGATACTCTTCCGCTTCATTCTTAAAATCTCCATGCTTCCACCAAAGGAATCTGAGGAGATCTCGGTCTGTCTCGTCTACAAAGAACTGGTGAAACATTCCTTGTACATCACATGTCAAAGCCACAGCCTCCTGGCGGAATCGGCAGAGTACGCCCACTAAATTGTTTGTCAAATCGGGCCCTTGGAGCAAGTTCTTGTTCAGGGATGTGCCTTTGTATTTTGCACTACAATCAAAGACCACTCTTATTTGGCTGGGTTTCTTCGGATAGTAGACTCCGTGGTGTGGGACATAGTTAATCTTGCCATCTCCAATGTTGATACCGGTTTCGGCTTGAGAGGGAACCTTTTCTGCGCACTTTTCAATCATCTCTTCCATGAATTTAACATAGTCTCTGTGATACTTCGGATCCTTTTGAAATCGTGCCTTCAACTGAGACAGCCTTCTCAATGCTTGCGATCGATTGTTCGGCAACTTAACATCTAGAGAGCGCAATGGCAACGGCATCTCGTAATGCCCATCCTCCCTTTGGTGGATCCCTTTATTTAAAATTTCCAGGAATGTGCGATCTTCAACTGACAAGGTTGATGAACCTTTGAGTTCTGTTCTTTCGTGGAAGTCTCTTTCGAACATCTCATTGATCTGAGCTGGATTTACAATTTCCTTTGCTCGGGACTCCATCGCAAACGTGGCATCTTCATTGATTACAATCTTGTTGGCCCAACTTTCTGAAAGTTGTTCTAAGTCTTCATCTGGATTTGACTTGCACACTCTTCCAACAATACCCCAACCAAGATCTGTTTTTATGCCGTACGGGTCGTGATCTCCTCCAGGAATAACTTCTCGCGGTTTGATTGCCTTTGGGCAGTTCGTTCCAATCAATATTCCAACCTGTACATCTTCTCTATATGGCATAAGTTCTTCAGCAATACACTTTAGGTGGTCCCACTGCATGGCAACTTCTGGCTTTGGAATTTGATGGGGTTTGTAAGGAATGCTGTCTCTTGTGTAGACCTTTGGCAAGGGGATGTGAACCTGGCGTTTTAAGTCTGTAACACTAAGACCTTGAACTTTCTTGCATTCAATTACTTCATCTTCTTGATGCATTGTTGACAGACGAAGGTGACTTGCTACGCCGTCGACCTCTAAGGCTTGTTTCAACTTCTCGGTGATAAAGGTAGCATTGGATTGAGAATCGATAAGAGCATAAGTCAGGACATCATTTTGAGGCCTTTCGCCGCTGGAAACCCATATTGGGATGATTAAACTTTGATCCTGACCAGACTGTTGCCCTTTGATGGAGCAAATGTTAGTGCAGTTCGCTGTTGCATCACTTTCACTGCATTGCAAGTTCTCTGTATCAACCGCATTTGTAAATTTCACTGCTGCTTCAGGTGTAGCTTTATCTGATCTATCTGTACCTTCAGGTGCTCTCCTGTTGTCATGCAGGCAGGTTGGATGCTTCTGCTTACATCTTACGCAACTAAGTAGTTTTTCACACTTGTTCTCCTTTGCCATATGACCATGAACTAGGCAGCGAAGGCAAAGTCCCTTTCTAATGATGAACTGGGTTCTTTCATTGATGGGTTTCTTGACAAACTCTTGGCACATTTCTAACTCGTGGGATGCATTTCCACACCAATAACACGCTTTCTTCTTTCCGTTCATGGAATCAGAAGGGCCTTTAACTTGCGTAGCCAGGGAATTTACATCTCTGCTTTTACGATTTTCAGTTCTTCTTTGAAAATTTCTCCTCTTCTCTTCTTTCACTGAAAAGTTTGAGTCCAAGTTCGTAAGGACAGGCAGGCATTGTACCTCGGCAATCTCAGTAACAAATTTAACGAACGCCGAGAACGGGGGAAACTTGTTTTCTCCATACTTTGTCTGGTAGTCTCGTACCTTAACTCCCCATTTAGGATGTACCCAGTTTGGCAAGATCTTCAATAACTGCTTGTTGCCGTGTTGCTTGTTGAGGGTTTCAAGATCTTCTACTGATTGCATAGCCAGCTCACATGTTTTCAGGAAGTCTGCAAATTCTCTCAGTGAAATCCCATCTCTTGGAGGAATCTTTGGCCAATTTTCCAGTTTTCTTCGGAATGCTTCTGCGACTACAGAGGGGTGACCAAATCGCTTTTCAAGAGATTTCTTTGCTTCAGTGTAGGCGTCATCTGTTTTAAGAAACTGGTATCCTTCAACAATCTTCTTAGGTGGGCCTGATAGATACTGTAGCAGGTACAGGATCTTTTCATTGGAGCTCATTGACCTTTTTTCGATAACAGTTTCGAAAGAAACTTTCCATGTAGGCCAATCTAAGGGGTTACCACTGAAAATTGAGAGGTGAGGAGTTGGCAACCTCGCAGCTTCCATTCCCTTTGCTATTGCTTGGGCAATCCCATGTTGCTGTGATTCCATGGTGGGAGGACAATGAGGGATTGTCGGCGGTGTGCTGTAAGGAGTGGCTGAACTGTTGACATGCAGATGGGGTGGTGTGACTAATTGTTTACCGGCTGAATTGCCCTGATCCTTGCCTGGAGCCTGGGGAATTTGGTCTGCGTTAGATAACTCTGTGTCCCTTTCTTTCTGAGATGAAAGGGTGCGACGATGGGCTCTGTTACCTTGGACGAACGAGTCTGGTAAGGGTATTAAGCTGTCTACAGATCTCAGGTCCGGCAGTGAAGATATATAATCACGTACACGCTCTTCCTTCTCATCATCCTTCAGCTGAAACTCTTTTAGGTCATCTAAATTTGGATTTTCTTCCTTTCCTTCATCTTCTAGCCTTGTAACGGCATCGACTTCAGCCTTGGCAGTCTCATAGCTCTTCATTTTTTGGATCTCTTCCATCTCGTGCCTCTTTCTTTCCATTTCCAACCTTTTTTCTGATTCTATTCGTGCAAATTTCATTTCAACTTCTCTTTTGGCTAGTTCAGTTAGGGCCTTCATTTTAAGAAGGGAAACTTGGGACGAGGCTGATCCCTTTGAGACACGAGTCGAGGCTGTCTTCTTCGAGTAGGATGACCTTTTACTAGTACGGGAGCACAATTCTTCCTTTTCCAGCTGGAAGATTTTCTCGCCAATTCTCATTCTCAGTTCAACTACTTGCTTATTCAAACACGCTGATAGCTCCACTACACGATGAATTTCATCTCCAGTCAACAATGATACATATTCTGATTGAGCTCCATCCAAATCTTGCCTGAATTGTTCTATGTCTGATCTCTCCTTTCGGAGAATATGGGGGTCTGAAATGTCAATCCAATCCATATCAAGTTTGTGCAGTTTGTCCTTCATTCTTCTCAAAGCTCTTTGAAACTCCCTTTCTTTTATCAAGCACTGGTATTCCAGACCCTTCTTGGTCAAAGTGTGAGGTCGTTTACTCTTCTGACGGGCATTATCTTCATTTTGGTCTAACAAATCTGTTTCTTTGGGTTCTTCAAGCCCATCAGGGTCTTCAATGTGATCTGGTACATCTTCTTTGGCTTCTTCAAGCTCATCTTCACTATTTTTCGGCATAAACGATGCTGAATTTGTATTATCTTCAATTACTAAGCTGGGGCCAGGGGTATCCAACGATTCCATCTGACCTAGCGATCCGAAACTCATCCAACAGTCCCTATCCGCGTCCTGATTTTCCAAATTCTACTCAAGAATTCTTCGAAGTTCAGTTCGTGCAAGCAAGTTTTACTGTAACTACCGACATAGGTTAAACGAACCAAAGTAGTTATAGCTGATCTGTCTGGAAGTCTTTACTGGTAACTAACAGGAACCGTAAAACTAAAATAAAATAAATAATAACAATACTAAACAACCGAAGCGAATACACGAGCGAGCGACATAACATACAACGAAATAAAGTCCGAAATACAAAATATTACGAAACTAGCTAAACCTAAGATACAAGTGAAAGAACACAGCTAACCTTGTCCAGCTGGGACCGCGAAAGGGACGGAAAACACGCTAAACGAGCGATAAATCCTTCGATAAACTTGAGTCAAAACTATAAGACCACGCTGGTTAAACAAACTGGTCACGTGACCAAAAATGGCGCGAATCTTGACCGCGCGCAGACTGGGCTGGCTACAGTCACAAAGCTCACACGTTGTGTTTTGCGAAAGCGATCGATGACATCCCATCTTCGGAATACGAAAAATACAACTTTTCGAAACTTTAACGTTTCTTAATCATATAGTTGATTCGCAAGGCCGCCATTTTCCGCATTAAGAAGGCTTTTTATCAATCTCTCGGACTTAGTTTTTTTCCAAGGTACAAATCATATGTTTAATAATCATTCGGCGAAATCGCACCGGAATATGGCCTGATACTTATATTCCGCAGGATTTTAACATTCAACAAATTGTCAACGAAACGTTTTTTTGCAGCGAGAAAAACTGTGGTTGTGCAGCGTTTTGCAAGATTTCAGACGAATCTTGGCAACCTATATCTGTTATGGATAACGGATGTGAAATATATGGGCACCGCGCGAATTTGTTGAAACAGGCGCGCACCAAATTTTCGAGACGAATAAATTAGGTCTATTCTTTCTTTGTAAAACATAGGCACGCTAAGCGTGCAGGAGTTATTTTTTCAATTGATTGGGTTGCTTGGGGTAAGACTGGGTGTTAGTCCTGTTGGGATGGTTGAGCTATTTGTGCATGGTGCATCACTAACTACATAGCCCCTTGCTACGACTAAGAGGCATTTTTTGAAAAAAAAAAAATTTTGCAGACAAAATAATTTTTACGTGCAATTTGTTATGTCAAAACTGTTTCGTTCAATAGTAAAGCCTGGTTCACACTAGCGACATAACGACATAATGACATGGACATAACGACATAAAGAAAAGTTCAGTTCTTTCCTTATGTCGTTATGCTTATGTCATTATGTTCCTACTATGTCGTTATGTTATGTTCTTAACACTGGTGACATAAAACAGCAACATGAAGTGTTTTTCGCATTTGCGTGACCTTGCCGTTATGTCGTTATGTCGCTAGTGTGAACCAGGCTTAAATTTTTATCACAAGAACTAATTTAATTGTCAAAATGTCACGAAATGGCTTATTCTGTTAGCGCTTATTTTGTTGCTAGCTTTTTACAACCGTAACGCGATACTTTTATTTGTTACAGGATACCATTGTGTTTTTGTCAAACACTGTAAAACGATACCTTTGTTTTTTTAAAACCCATGTAACATGACACTTTTGTTTATCTCACTTTTGTAACATGACACTTTTGTCTTTCTTGAAAACACCATGTCGCCATTGAGTAATCGAAAAGTAATACACAAAGTAATAAACGAATCAAATCAAAAACTATATTTTTAGGAAAGCTTTTAAAGTGTAGTACACCTGGAGTATTTGTTTCCTGTCGTAAATGTAAATTTTCATTCAACAAATGGGAACAAGAATTAATTAATTTTAGTTATCAAACTGTCACGGAATGACATGCTCTTATTCTAGCCAGTTGCCGCTATCGATCGTAGTTAATTTTAAAAGCAAAACCATTTTAAAGTCAATACCCATACCGGTTAATTAAATGTCTAAACGTGGTGTGTTTAAGGTATAAACATAAACGCTACTTGCCCGAGAGTCAGCTAATCGCCGGATCAAGACGCTAAAGAGACTAATTAAATTAATTGTGGTTTTCAGTTAGCGACACGGAGCCTCAAGTAGTATTAAATTTAAGAAGTTTCCTTGTCACAAACTCTTAAAACAAGAGGCCACAACACACTCTGACGAAGATTTCCTTGCCATTTTTATGACACAGTATCAACATCACAATGAGAACATTATTCTTCAAATCTGCTTTGTGCAAATGCTTTATGCAATTTCTACTACGGTCAGCGAAACTAGCCCGTCCTATAAAGGAACGCTTGAATAACAATTTAGTGTTGGGTCTTTTACTGGAAGCGTGTGCGTTGTAAGCAGGCGAGCGTTTCAAATCCGGGGTTAATTCACAACTCACCGATTCCGCCTCCTACAAATCGAAAATCTTCGAATGAAATCGCTCGCTTACAACTGTGTCAGATTACTTCCCCTTTATAAAATGCAATTTCATTGGTTCTGCATAGTACCTCAAACCTGATTGGTGTGAGATACAAACATACTCCACTGACTGACTGACTGACTGACTGACTGACTACACGGTCCATCGCGCCGACTAAGAGTTATTTTTTTGAAAAAATAACTCAATAAATGATTAAGGTGATTAACAAAGCCTTTAGAAAGTAATGAAAAGAAAAAACAATAGATATACTTTGTGATTAAATTATCAGTTCTGGACATATACGAGTAAATGTCATGGGTGACAAACTACTTCTTAATTTTGGCGCAAAAATTTGGCGTTAATTTATAATTTCACTTGTGAACTGCAAAATTGCTGTGCCGGCATTTCCTGTAAATCTCAATGCAAACATGGCGTCCATGTTTAAAGAGATTCTTAAAGTTTTAAGTTCTTTATACACTTTTGTTTGAATTTCAATAACGCTAGTTTTCTTTGGCCATATTATAAATTTTAAGCGACAAAAACACCGCGCTCGTGAGCGTAATTTGTTCCCAATGATATCAAAGAAGGCAAGTGATAGTACCTCTTATTTTCTCGAGGGTACGATTACACTGATCACCAAATTAATAACGCAGGGCACATAAATAAAGATAAGACCAGATAACATAAGTGTCATTTTTTTAATTCGAACAAAGTAGTTATAGCCTCACTGAAACGTTAGAAAACTGAAAACAAATTCCTGGCTTAAATTCTTGTCTGATAAATAGATCGTGGTCGATTCATGTAGTATATTCTTTCTTTTCTATACAGGTTTTCTGAGAAAGCAACAACATGGATTTCAAGTTGGTTTTCTTTGTTTTGGCTACCTTTGCTGTTGTCATGGTTGCAGCAGAGTACAAGTCCAGCGAGAGGGACTGGCGACTCCAAGTGAGTCATGCAATATTTTATGTGAATGGAGCATTTTTCAATTGAGCGTTGTAAAACCAACACTAAAGTAATCACTCTGACCAATAACAAAGGGCGCAGACAATAATCCAGCGAACCAATCAAAACACAAAGCAAATACATGTAGCCGGCGTAAAGCGCGGGAAAACGTGGGCGAGCAAGTCGCGATTGGTTTTGGTTTTACTTTTGATTGGTTGAGAAAGTGGCGCGAGCTTTTTAAACCAATCACTGAGCGTAGTAATGCAAAACCAAAGCAAACGCGAATTATTTTCGACACTGAATTGAAAATCGCTCTAAATCTCTCTCCAGTTAATTATAGCTCTGATCCATTCATTTGTTCGTTCGTTCGTTCGTTCGTTCGTTCGTTCGTTCGTTCGTTCGTTCGTTCGTTCGTTCGTTCGTTCGTTCGTTCGTTCGTTCGTTCGTTCGTTCGTTCGTTCGTTCGTTCGTTCGTTCGTTCGTTCGTTCGTTCGTTCGTTCGTTCGTTACACATTATTCGATGGTTTAGCATAAATACGTGCGGATATTTTGCGAGTTGCGTAGTATTTTTCCGAGCCCCTAAGGACCCCTAAGAGGTGAGGAAAAATACAAGCAATGATGAAGTATGATCGAATAAGGGATTTGTTAGTCCACTCTCATTAGTCAAAGTTTGGGTAGCTTTCAGACGGAATTTTTGCCCTGTTCTACTGTCAGTGTTTTAACGTGTCATGCTTTTGCGCGTTCTCAATAAATTTATTTTATTTGTTTGGTTGGATTTGTTTTCCATTCAGGATATTTTGCAAATCAGGCCTTATGAGCGTGCTAACTGTATTAAGAAGTGTCAATCAGACTGCAAAGGTTCCGATTTTAACTGCTGTCTGTGGCCAGGAATGAATAAACACGCGAGATGTAGGACAATCGCTGGAACTTATCGTAACCCGTAAGTACAGAATCCCATCGCTCTGCTATTTTAACCCTTGAGCCAGACTCATATAAGATATCTTTGTTTCACTCTTTATTATGCTGTACAAGGTGGTTCTAACTTTTAAGTCTGTGGATGAAACCCTAGTGTGTGACCATTCAAATGAAAGCTACTGCGCAGAACTTTCATGTGGTACTTTTTATTGTCCTGTAGTCAAGATGACGTTGACATTTAAGCTGTGGATAAAACTTTTTGAGGGATGACTTAATAGACCTTAAGATAGAGGGGGCCTTATCGAGACTGAGATCTTATTTATTTTGGATAATTTGACGTTTTATGTTTCAGTGCTGTTTGATAAAACATTTTCAAAAAACAGCAACAATAACAAGTAAATATTAATAAGATACCTTGTTTATCTGTATCCTTGTTTATGAATTGTCATAAGCTGGCGCCTGGGGAATGGGGGAGGGGTTTAATAGAGACTTCCATACTGGAGAGGGGAGGGGGCGCTCGTTGGAGAGGGGATTTAAGTAGAGCTTCAACTTACAGTAAAACAAATAATAGCAGTACATTATACTGTACTGGCTTAAAAAGTTGCTTCCAGATTCGTATTCACTCTTCGTGAACTAAAGCTGTTTCTTTTGCTTTCATT
The DNA here is from genome assembly GCA_963693305.1 of Meandrina meandrites. Lineage (NCBI taxonomy): Eukaryota > Metazoa > Cnidaria > Anthozoa > Scleractinia > Meandrinidae > Meandrina > Meandrina meandrites. Next base: position 36,618,439 of record OY855907.1, read on the forward strand.
TTTCAGGCGATACCAGTGCGTTCATCCCGATCTTCATTACGCAAATGTAAACGGCGAAACAAAACTTATCAACAATGATTGTAATTCATGTTTTTTTTGCTCAGCTTACTTGCCAGAAACGTACCGACGTGTTTAGTGTGTTATCGGCTGTATATCAGTTTTACCAGTACATAATCCAACATTTTTTGTCAATAAAATATTAAGCTGTGTGGAAGTTCAACCCGTATATATTATTTTCTAATGTATATTACAATGTGGCAGACTCCAGCCAGCACATGTCGAAGTGATTTTGAGCTGAGAAACTGAACTCTTGCGCATCTTAGTATCTTAATCAGTTTTTATTTTCATAATCCCGCTTTTTATCATTCCCAATCTTGAACATCTTTGTTCCTTTTTGTTTCATTATTACGTACTTACGCTTTTCAACTTTAGTTCAGTCTCCCTGAAGGCCGTCCGGAGAGGTACACAGGATTTCAAGTGACGGGGATGATCAAATGGGGGCACAAATCAATACCCAAAAAATCCCTGGTCCAAAAGTTAACCCCCCAAAACTCCCATGCCGAGTTTCTCACCCATAAAATTTCCAGAAAGAGTTAAATGATGTAATACAAGAAGAACATTAGAAATGGAATGTTCGTGTCCATCATACCATCTGAATTTATCTTTCCTTCACCTGGTAGTCATTATGACAACAATGGAAACACCCAAGAACACTTTCTAAATGTTCCTACCCCAAAAAAATCCCGGTATTGAAAATTTCAAAACCAAAAAAATCATTCGATCATCCTCGTCACTTAACCCCCCCCCCCCCCCCCCCCCACCCCCTCTCGCTGGGCTTTGAAGATTGTTCTCGATCCTAATTTTAACTTCTCATAATTCACACGACAAACCTCATTGTAGACAAATTAATAAGTTATATGGCTACCCAATACTTTTTGACGGTGATTTCAAGGTGGTGGTATCGTTTATGGGGTTTTAATTATACCTTCACGTTGATAAATTGCACAGCATGTGGCGGATTTACAAATCAGCCAAGAGGAATTTTCAAATGAATTAGAAATGTCAAATTAAAAAAGACAAATTTTTATCAAACTGGGATTTTTAATGTCGCGCTATTTTGCGGATCGGGCGGTCTGGGTTCAAGCCGTGACCTGGGCACTGCGTTGTGTTCTTGGGCAAGACACTTAACTGACTCTCATAGTGCCTCTCTCCACCCAGGTGTATAAATGGGTACCGGCGAATTTACAGCTGGGGGTAATCCCGCGATGGATTAACATCCTATCCAGGGGAGAGTAGAAATACTCCTAGTCGCTTCAAGCTAAGGAAACCGGGATAAGCTCAGACCTGATAGGCCCCTAGGCTCGTATACAGACTTTACCTTACCTTTTTAGCTGGCAAGATACTAATTTCCTGATTTTTCCCTGACCTTGAAATATTTTCCCCCCTACTGACATACAGCTGTGACTTGCACCTCGAAGTTACAATAATATTGTTAGATCTTCTACTTTACTCGGTGACCTTGGTTGGGATTCTCTGGAGCAAAGGTGATCAAAGCAACTAGCAATTAATCTGTTTAAGGCTCTCCATAATCTTTCTCTGACTCGTCTTAATAGTATTTTTAAAGCCACTTCCAGTGCTCGCTCGCATAATCTGAGATTCAAAGTACAACCTTTTCGTTCCTAGACCAAGTACTGAAGCAGGCAAACGAAGTTTTCAATATCGCAGATCTGTTCTGTGGAACAGCTTTCCTTTGAGCGCCAAGAAACAACCCACTCTTAGCTCTTTTAAATCTAGTCTACTTTAAGGATAGTTAATAATGGGATAGTTTTCATAGTTTTTATTATAACCTTATATAGATATTTAAAGGGGCCGTATCAGCAGAGATCTTCCACGTTTTTGTGTAAATAATAGCTTTTCTTTTCCTTTCCTTCCTCCCTGATATGTGACCAAACCATAATCAGTATTTTTAAGTTATTTTTCTCCAATTAACACGGAGTGAGACTGTCAAACTTGAAAAAGTCGGCCCTACGCTTTCAAGTTTTAGACAACGTTATTCCTACCCTTCCGTAGCCATAACAGTTTTAAACAACTTTTGTGACCAATACAGTGCCTTTTAGCAAAGTTAAGCAACTATAAGTCTACTTCCAATTAACACCAACACCCTCATTGGATTTTCAAATAGCACTAAATCTTGGTGAAACTGCCCCTTTAATTAATCTATTGTAGATCAAAAACACGGCTCGATGGAAGAGCATGTATATTTGTATGAATTGCTTACCTACCTACCTACCTACCTACCTACCTACCTACCTACCTACCTACCTACCTACCTACCTACCTACCTACCTACCTACCTACCTACCTACCTACCTACCTACCTACCTACCTACCTACCTACCTACCTACCTTGAAAAGTAAATAACTACAAACTGGCCACTCATAGTTGGTGAAAATTTTTATTCGTTCAAGCTTTCGCTTGCAGAACTGCAGATAAATCACGCCACTACCTTAATTAAAACAAATCTCATCATCGCGTAATTAAGTTATGTTTATTATTATTATTTTTCGCTCAAAGCAAATATTTACATTATTAAACCCAATTAAAAAATATTTAACAGTGAACCACAAGTTGGATGCTTCTGGCCCTTAAATGGAAACTTGAGCCCGCTGGCTTTTGTCAGAGGGGTTACCAAGCAACATAGCTTGTTTCCAACGCCGACAAAATTAACGGGCGTTTCATGTTATAAAATTTAAAAACAGCCTCTATATTTTAAGGGGTTCTCATAGAATTTAAAGTCATTTTTACAATGTACAAAAGTATCTTGATATCGAACGAAACCTCAAAATAAATGTTAACAAAGGTGGGAAAACAACAAACATTATAAAACAACTTACAAATGTACAAGTCATTTCCGGCTTAGTGTAGTCGTTCATGGTACCGTAAAATTCCAAAAACAAGCCCCCCCCCAAATCTCAGATGACGAAACCCTTCTGGAAATAACCCCTCCCTTGGCTCATGGGCTTAGAGGCAGACCATTTATTTATTTATTTGTTTTTTTTTTTGGGGGGGGGGGGGGGGGGGGGCGGGCAATTTCTACTTGTAAGAATATTTTTTTCAGTATTATTTGCAAGAAGTTTTTTTTCACCAACAATGCAACAATTTTTTCCCGTGCATGATGAATAAGACCTCCTAGCCAGCGTAGCTTGGCGTTCTAGTCAGTCACGGAGAGCGAGAAATCGCGCGCACGAGCGTCGCTTTGCTCGCGCGCTCGTTTTCTCGCTCTCCCTGACTGACTAGAATGCCAAGCTACGCTGGCTAAAGACCTCCCCGACAATACGCCCACCTAAAAAGGGGCCTAGAGCAAAACACAGGCCTAAGGCTTATTTTCGGAATTTTACGGTGTAAAAATTTAACGCCCATGATGTACTCTTTGAATGCTCTCTACATTCCATTGAAATAAATAGCCCTAATGGCTCTTACTTGCATGCAGGCAGAGGTGTAGCTCGCCCATAGACCCAGCTAGACTTAGGGTGGGCCTTCAAATTTTTCAGTCAATGTGCCTTTTTAAAATGTGCAATGGCAAAATTAATGAGGCTGGAGCACTATTAAGATGAAATAGAAAATTACTTTTGACATGTGGCACAATGGATCTAACAACCACTGTCAAAGCCAAATCCAACAAGTGAAAGCTCGGGAGTCTTCTTGAAAACCTGGGTGACAGGCAAGCGCACAATGGTATGTGCCAATGTTTATTTAGCAGAGGAAAAAATTGGTACAATTTTCTGTCATGATATGTTGAATATGCTGCCAAAATACAAACAAAATTACCAGAATTCAATGTGATCTTTGAAGTCTTTTATCTAAAAATTCCCCATGGCCAGGAACATACCTCCACAGACCCTCCCAGAACTACAACTGTTCCAAAAAGCTTGCTACACCCCTGACAGGCAGTAATTTTTTTTTAACTAAACCCCTGATCTATCTATGTGTGACAATCATTATCCTAAGAATTTTCATTTCTCTATCTTTAAATCACAAACAATCTTTGATAAAGCAGTTCATCATTTTTTTTATGTAAATGAGTGCATCTTACCAGACAAAATAATACACTCTTAATAAATAGGTTCTTAATCCTTTAAAAATAGCCAACAATCGGAAATGCGTGCCTTTTTGCATTCAGTGCTGTTGTTTGTACTTTTTTATTCTCTTGGTTGCACTGCTAGTTTAAATAGCTGTTACACTGATCAATCAATCAATCAAACAGCCAGTCAATCAATCAATCAATCAATCAATCAATCAATCAATCAATCAATCAATCAATTAAACAACCAGTCAATCAAAAAATCAATCAATCAATCATTTTGTCCGTCCGTCCGTCCGTCCGTCCAAGCTTCAGCCTGAGAGCCAAGTGAAATGTTCATACGTTCCAAACTTGTTTTTTTGCATCAAAATGGCACATTGCAAGCCTCATAAACAACACGAAAAGGAACTTTTGCCAAAACCGACGGTTGGCCATTTTTAACCTCCATAGTCAAAATGCAAATTCCCCCCAACGCTCTCATACATTTTAAACAGTTCCAGTTGGGAATTTTGCTTAAATATCAAGGCAAATTTCTGCTAAGTCTCTAAGGGTACAAGAAATTAAATGGCACTGAAATAAGGTTTTGTCAAATGTTCACTGCAGTCCTGTAACCTGCCCTGTGTCCAGTGTTGTCCCCCTCCTACCCCCCCCCCCCCCCTCCCGCAAACACCTACCACTACCCCTGGCCAGGACAAAGGCAGGAAGTAGGAGGGTCCTGGTAATAAGGGTTGTCCCAAATTTTTGACTGGTGAACTTTAACAAAGGTTCGTATAGCATACATGACCATCGCAGTAACCACAAAAAGCGTGGGCTATGAGAGGTTTAGAGGTAGCTGGCGTTCAGTTTACAAAATAAAGTTTTGTAAACAGCTTTAATGTACCCCTAATTGCGACCAATTAGGTCTAAGATTCATGTGAAAATAACTGAAACAGTTTCACATCAAAGCATTCTCAACAAGAGTTGAGAATATATGCTCCCATGTCTGAGTACACTTAAACCCTCTGGCATCATTTTCACGTGAACAAAGGCAATGTTCCCTACCCTAACCGTTGAAATCCTTGGCAAGCGAGATTAACTTTACTAAAAGTTTTGTTGCCTCCTCTTCTTGGCTTCCATGGCATCAAGAATAGGTTGTCTTTTCGCCTGGTACCTTGCTCTAAGTCCTTCAATTTCTTTTTCCATCTCCATATCAAGAGACTGCATTCGACTCTGCAGTTCTTCGCATGGTAAAGATCGCAACTGCAAAGGAAAGCAAGGGTAAATGATCACTTTTCTGATCGCTATTGAAGGTCACATCCCTTGACAGCAATCGAAAATGATTTCAGAATTCACTTCTAACTTTTGAAACATTGATAAACCCCAAGGACTGAATGCGCTCCTTCAATTTTCACTTTTAAGACTCTAATATTGCAAGCATATCCATAGGGTCTTCTCCTTCAACAATGATAATGCCCCCCCCCCACCCAGTTTAAATTAATTAAATTACTTACAAATTCAAAGTCAGGGGGGCCTGCCTTCTTGAGCTTAAATGGATCTTCTAGTTTTGCCCCCCGCAGTAGTCCCCCAGAGTCCTCCTCAGACGAGCCATTAGCACCAGACTCGCTTACTCGTCCTCCAGCTTCGAATATTCTGTCAAAGTGATCCATAAACGATGGGCGGTAGTTCTGCTTAGCATCACTGTCCAATCCTGTGAAATGAAAGAAAAAGGTTGCGTGAGAGGGAATGGTACCAATGGTACTATGTTGGGCAATGGAACAGCGTGTCCTGTGACCCGTAAAAACGACACAGAATTTATGAAAGAGAAAGTGAAGTACAGTACGTGTTTATATATTAGATTACAAGAGTCAGTTTACAAAATTTTAAAGCTTATGAGCCATGCGCTAGGTTTGATGTAAGTACAGGGGCTAAACTTCAGAACATCAGGTCATTAAAAAATTCCTCATCACACCCCGCCATCATGGTACACCATCTGGGCTCATGAACACTAAAATAATAAGAATTTTATACAAGGTAACAAGTAAAAGTACACAGGTAGAAAGCTTACTTTTCATTGTAGCATCCTCGTCGTCATCAGAGTTTATCACCATTGTCCCCAGATCAGATTCCAGCAGTGTGCCTGCCTCACTGTTCACAATCATGGTGTCTTGACTCTGCACGCTTGTTGCCGTATTTACTATCATGGTGTCATTACCATCACCAACCTTCACGATTGTCCCTGAGTCTACTAGTTCTTCACTTTCCTCTGCTTCCTCCTGTAGCAAGGCAGGAAACTGTTTCAAACACTGCAAACACACTTTTCTACGAACTGACAGTAGATTTTCAACTACGAGAAGTCGCTCATATTTCTCAGGGTAGGTGGAGTGCACAGGCATGCGAGAAAATCACTTTGCACGAGGAGTTGCGACACACCCTCGCATGCAGCGTCTTCTCTTGCAAGGCGATTTTTGCGTGCACGCACATGCTCCTGTGAGCTCTAGCTAGTGCCTGTGTTACAAGACCTTAACCCTAAACCACTTTGCCATGGTGCCTTTTGACCAGGGAGGGGAGGGGGAAGAGGGGAATTGGGTGAGTTAAATTATATAATACCTCATTTTCCTCTCGCGTACTTTCTTCTTCCATAATATTCAGTGCTTCTTGGATCATGTTGTTAAGTATAGTAACAGACTTTGCTGCCTGGATGAATGAATGCTGTAACAGAAAAATGTCATAAATAGCTACAAATTTCGTCTACTCAGTGGACATCTCATTCCAAAGTTTAAGCATTCACCATCTACTTGTATCATCTTAACTTTCTTTAGTTTTTCACGACTGCAGTTTCAGACATTCCAATTCCAAATTATGTAACATGTAATGTTAGAGCATGTAATTTCTCTCAGCTAAACGAGTGACATCATTATAAAACCAATAACGAACTCATTTGACACGATGCTGGGCCCCTGAATTTAATCCTGGCCACACTGGAGGGAGGAAATCAATCTCACCACAGTGCCATCCCTGCTTCCTAACAAATAGCATGAGTACACTCACCTGTAACAGCTGTGTAGCAGTCGCTCTTTCCTCGGGATTCTTTACAAGACATTTGCTAACAAAGTCTAAGAATTCTTTACTCCATCTGTCGGCATCTTTAAATGTGGGAGGAGGCTTAGTTGGAATCATAAATATCGCCTGTAAAAGAAATGTCAGCAGTTGGCTTTTTTTCCTTCCTTATTGCAGGAAATATTAACATAATTATCTTACATTGTAAAATTATACAACATGAGTGAAAAAGGCATGGTGGCCAAATGGTTAGTTAGCTGGACTCCAGAATGAGTATATTGTGAGCTTACTCTCTAAAATCAGTTAGAAGGATGAACATGAAAAAAGTGAGCAAGCATGATATACGAGTGGCAAAGTTGCGACTTCACGTAGTGCAAGTCTGGGTGTTACTTGCAGCTGGAGGTTCGTGTACTGCACTCGCTAACAGATTTTAGAACAAACAAAAGTCAGACTGTTCACAGTTCACAGTATGCCAAGAAGAGACTGTTGTTTAAGTTTTTAATTTACTACACTTACCAGTTGAGTATGCAACAAGGAAAGTTTTGCATCTAAAAACTCTGCTGTTGTCAGGGGTAACAGAGCTATTTTCCACTGGAAACATCTCATGGCATTGACGTCAATAGTCTTGTGCATGTGAAAGGAGAGTCAAAGGTACAGAGATTTCTGTCGCCCCTGACAACAGTACAGTTTTAATGGTAAATCTTGGGAACAAACCTCAGTCATTGCTGCATACTCAACTGATAAGCATAGTAACTACTTACACTAACTTCTCTCGTTACCTCAGGACAGGATCACTCAGAAATTTGGGTCAAAATGATAATAAGTGTTGCCGAAATTGGTTCTTCTTTCATTAATGCTCCAAATGAAATTTAATTGTTGATGTGCCTATAAATTCTAAGAACTAACAGTAAAGGAAATGTATGTAAATCAGTAAGGAGAATTTCTATTTTGAGAATGAGTCATACAGACCCTCATGGGGTGTATGTCTGCATAGGGTGGCTTCCCTTCAGCCATTTCTATTGCAGTTATTCCTAATGACCAGATGTCTGCCAAGCAATCATAACCTATTTCCTGAAAATAAAGATGAATAGAAGGGTTGTTAGAGTGAACATCATTATTTAGTTTATTCACAGATACAGCATGCAATAAGTGAGGGTGTGCAAAGTGCAGAGCAACTACCCCTTGCATTTACATGGCTTAAATCCTCAACGATTCCTGAGGTGTGCTCTCGATAAGAAAATTGAACCCGTGATTGGCCCTTTTTATTTCCCGTGAAATGCAAAATGGCTATTTTTTCCTCACGAATTGTGATTTCCATAGTTGCCATGAGCTGTGGTTTTCCAAAACGATCTCTTTTATTTTCCACGAAGTGTGAAATACCAATTGATGCCATAATTTTCATGAAATGTGAAAGGGCTTTTATTTTCAGTGAAACGTGATCTATACCCCTCCCCCCCTCCCCCTTCACCACCCTCAGGTATGGGAACAGATTTAGAGAAAGAAAGATGAGAAAGACAGTAACAGTCAGCTGAAGACAGCTTGCACATTAAACTTCTCTCGATGAAGCAGTTACTCCACATTTTGATTCTGTAGGAAAATAACTAATTTCAAAGTAACTCTCCGTGAGAAAAAAATGGCCGCAATACATTTGACCACTGATAATACCTTGCGAACCTATTCGTCCCCGTATTTACAACATTGTTCATGCTGGGTTTCAAGATTTTAGAGCTTTTCTGTGCATTTTCATGAGCATTTTTGTGGTTTCACATGCTAAGCATTAATAGGTAAATGTACCAGACACCATCTTTTTGCGTACGGTGGATTCTGACCTGTATCACTTCAGGAGCCATCCAAAATGGAGTCCCTATAACAGTATTTCTTTTTGCCATTGTATCCTACAAAAACACAGACATAGACAATACTTCTCAAACACCACTGAAAGCCACCCAGCCTGACATTTATTAACCTCAAAGCAATCAAAAAACTCAAATAAAAGGGGTGATCTCTGAATTACCGGTAATAATAAAATAAACATCTTATTTTATAAATTATATAATTGATCACTCCATGAATAGGGCTTTTTATGGCCAATGTAAACAAACACTCATTAACCAAAATTAATATGTAAACATGGTTAAAAATACCAACTGGCAGAAGGCAGACCAGTTCCAGACTACGTATTGATAAAGCAGTTTCAGGGACCACGCAATCTTGCAAGACTAAGATGACAAGCTTTTAATTTCCACTAACAGAAGATTTAAAGGAGTTCGGAGGTCAGGTAATCGCCATATACATGTGACCTGGACCTCCAACCCACTATGGGAAAACCGAATGCCACTTCAAATAAACTCACTGTTAGTTGACCAGCAACTCCAAAGTCTGCAAGCTTTGCATGACCTTCGGCATTTAACAAGATATTTCCTGCCTTGATATCCCTGAAATTACAAGGTAGTAAATATGAATTAGTTAATAATGGGTGTCTGCATTGTCTACATTAACAGAAATTTTGTTATACCACAGTTTGTTACAATGGCATTTTATTCTTGGCATACATTTATCTTTCAAGTTCGCATACATACACCAGGGACTTTGAAAATGATCTTTTTCAACAATGACACAAGCATGGGACAAATAAAAATTCTTGAGTCCCCGACGGGAATTGAACCCATGGCCTCCAAGATACCGGTTGGGCGCTCTAACCAACTGAGCTACAAGAGACTCGTAGTGAGCTTTGGCCATTTACTGGGTTGATATATGACACACGTCCTGCATGTACTGCTAGGATCAGCAATGTCGAAATCATCGAGGTGTAGTAAATAATAAAGACGGTAAATTTTTAAGCCATCTTTTAAGCCACCATCTTTGTTATTTACTATTTATTGTTGAAAAAGATCATCTTCATTATTTATTACCAAGCTTAAAAATTTACCATCTTTATTATTTACTACACCAGGGACTTTGTTGTACTGTAAAGGAGCTCAATTGGTTATATGGGTGTACAGTGAAGTATAAATAATTATACATTATTGTCATAATTACTAAAATTATTGGAACTAACCTGTGTATTTTTCTCCTCAAATGAAGATATTCAAGTCCCTTGAGGGTGTATTTCAGTATACACGCTATCTCTTCCTCTGTCAGCTAACATTTCACAAGATAATAATCAGTTATTACTAAATACAGTTTGCAGAACTAATTAAATAAGAAAAATTAATAAATTATAATATGCAAAGCTGATAGGATGCAAAGGAAATGAAATGCATGTGTGAACAATAGACCTTTTTGGCTTGGGCGGTTTGTTTTCCTGTTACAGACCACGTGATATTCTCTAGAGAATTTTTCTTTTATCCACATGAAATTTATTCATTCATACACAGTGTACATGCAACTATTTGAAAAGTTGAAAGCAAGAATTCTCAAGAGTATCATCACATGGTCTGTAAGTAATAGGGCAACAGAACATCCAAGTGAAAAAGGTCTATTGGATAAAAGGAAAACACCTGATCACTAGACTGGAAGAAAGAAGTGAAGTCGAACATGTAAAACACTGCTTTATATTCTGGGAATACTGTACGTGCAATGTGCAGGGCATCTGACAGGATGCGGTGGTGCGGATCCGCATAATTCGCTGACTTCCGCATCTTCCGCATCTTGAGAACATTTTCCGCATAAAACAGAAAAATTTGTTTCATATTAATGATTAAGCAGCTGTTTACCATCCTCACAAACATAAATTTCGAAGAAATTGATTATTTTGACACAGTTTTTCTCCTAAAATAGCGACGAAAACACGGCACTTCGACCGTAAGCAATTTTTAACCTCCAGGCGTTCCACGCGTCTTTTCGGGATGGGCCTGGACACCAGTTCTTTCGCTTCTTTCGCTGGTTCGGTCTATCGAAAATTTTTCTGTTGTTACCTATTATGGATAAATTTGTGATCAAAGAGACCAAGAAGAAGGATCCCCTCTTCGCTGTACACTTGCCACAAGTTGACCTCACGGGCTAGATGAGCGACGAATTAAGTGAAGCGAGCTTGAGGCCGCAAACTGGCCTGTGAGCGACGTGCCATAATGAAGACGAAGGACTTTGTTGAAAGTCTAATAGCAGCAAAGGATTGAGTGAACCAGTATCCTGGAGTTTTCTATGTAGATAATGGATTGTTATTTTGTTGAACGTGCAATGTTGTAGTAGATCACGTAGCACCTTGAATTGTATTGTTTACGCATAAGAAGAAAATCAACTTCAGCCAACAAAATAACGGTTGTGTTATTTTCATTGAACATCGCATAATTGATACGATAATTTCATAACATGTACCAAATACAAATGAAAACAACTGGAAAAGCCCAAATACCATTATAAGCTTAATTTTTTTGTTTAAAATGAGCCTGCAAGCAGACTCTCGCCTTTGGGGGTAGCTCGATTTCGGCTGCATGAAAAGATGTGAGTTTTGGCGAGCGAAGCGAGCCGAAAATTTTCCGCATAATCCAACGTGTTTTCCGCATAATCAACACTTTCTTCCGCATAATGTTCCTGAAAATTTCCGCATAATTTGTTGTTTTTTTCCGCACCCTATCAGATGCCCAGAATGTGCAACCTTGCAGTAAATTTGTTGACTCTGAATTGACAAGTCCCATCCCATCCCCACCCCAAAAGCACCTTTTTTACTTCTCCCCACCCCCCCATCTTTTTACTCTCCCTCCGCCCCCATAAAAAAAACAATAATTATTTTTTTGCCCATCTTGTAATTTTAATATAATCTCTGTGAAATTACACATACCAGTTAAAGACAGTTTACGTCTTTTTCTTTAAAACAACAACCATACACTAATCAATTGCACATCAACTTATCAGCTTGCATGTTATTTATCTACTTCCTCGGAATGGAAAGTTGAGGTGCAGCACCAAAGAACGTTCAAACTAAGACAATATTAGTTGTATCAAATCTACTTACAGTTTTATTTCTTATTTTCATCAAGTCAGAAACAGACCCTGCGCCACAAAACTCCATGACGATCTGATGATGGAAAGGAAAGATATGCGTCAGTAGTACGCCACAATTATGGATACCTTGTTATTAATACATTACTACTTATGCTAACAGTGTACCAAGAGTACACTGCTGAAGAATTCTCAGAGTTTGAAGAACAAAATTGAAAATTTATTTCAAATTTCATTTTCAAAATCGTAAAAACAAAAAAAAATAAGTCCCATACTGTACAGTAACTATGGTTTTATGTGGCACGCCCACACTTGGAACCACATAATAACCCAAATTATATTCTATCTTGGCTCCAAATAAAGCTTGGGGTAATAAAAGAAAAAAATATCACATCAATGCTGAAGGATAAATAAATAACTTCCTTACAACCCAACACCGCAGTGCCAAGTAAGGGGACTTACTGTATCAATGAAAATATTTTCATCACGAGGGTTCTAATGACAGTGGGATTGTCTTCAATGATGCAATGTGAATGTTGCTAGCTATGGGGCTAAAAAAAGTCCTGTCCTGTTGTCTGGGACAAGAAGATTTTCCTACCAGGCAAGTTACTTTTTATGCTCACTTGCCTAATAGTTACTGTCAAATTCAGAATACCGTGAACATCTGAAAGATTTCAGGAATGTTGATTGTGTAGTGACCAATCACAATGAAATTCTGGAACACTCAAGCAAACCTCAAAACCACAAACTAATAGCCGTTGCTGTTTGCGGTTTCGTTTTCTCACGCCTGATTGGCTTTTCCTTGCAACACAATAACATTCCATTAATATTTCTGGTGTTCACGGTTTTCTGAGTTTCACAGTAAGGGCCCAGGTTAATATCACCGTCTGTTGACAAAATCTTAAAAAAAGTTAACTACAAAAAAAAAATGCAACCTTCCTGGGCAAGCAAACATTTGAGAGCTATTCATCCAAAGGGCAAGCTGGAAATTAAAACAAGTTATTTTTTCTGCAAATCCTGAGCTACTGATGAAGGCACTGATCCAAATTAAAGAATGTATGTTGACAAAACAGAAAGTTATGTATAATTAAGAACATAAAGAAACAAAAAAAGAAGAGGAAATTATGAAATACAGTACCCAAAGATCAGTGTTCTTGAAATAGCTTCCATAATACTTGACAACATAAGGACTGCCAAAAAACAATAAATAAAAATGATTACAGTCTGTTGTAGTTCTTAACATACTATATTAGCTAGTGAGATGTATCTTGGAAGGAAAGTACAAAAAAAAATGTGGAAGATCCCCTTTAATGCATGGATGGTTGAAGCCAAACAGTAGATCTATATACATTCAGGTATAGCCTGTTTTAATCCCATATCATAAACAGTGCTTTCAATAGGCAGCATGGATGGCCAATGAAAAAGCATCACCTACTTCCCTCTACTTAATCACTTAGAGAATTGCGAAGTGGTGCACTTTCCTCCCTAAATTGAAGCAACCAAAGAGAGATTCTTTCAAACAGTCAACTACTCTACTCCAACCAGCTACCTACTTCAAATGTTATATTTAAAACTCCTGCATAAAAATTATAAAGATTGGGCTTGCCGAGTATCTAGTAGTGGCTACCCCCTCCCCCCCCCCCTTCCCCCTCCGTTGCGATGCTAACAAATATTTGCCAGAAGCCAAATATGCATGTACACACATTGGGTGTAGAGCTAGGCCAAGACTGTGCTCTAAGAAAAATTACAAGGAGCCCAAAGGTTCCAAACTATTAGATCCAGGGTGCCCGGCATAAAGCTTATATGAAAGAAATAAGATTATCTGGTCGCCCATGCAAAGGCAAAAGTTAGTCGCCTCAGGCACCCGGGCGCGCTTAGAGCACAGCCCTGGAGGCACTGCGAGAGTTGAGGGTCTTGTCATGACCCTGGCAAGAGGGGGAGCTGATTAGAGGTAGGTGATTATTTCAAATATTTTTCCCAAGAACGGCAAATAATCAGAGAAGGCAATTAATCGAGGGACTGCAGCTTTTATTCACAGGAAATATGGAATACACTGTTACACATTCTCACCTATCACACTGCTGCATCATACTTATTTCCTTAATTATCTCCTGCAAATCTGTATCAACCGGCACTTGTTTAATGGCGACAACTTGGCCTGATTCCTTGTGCATTGCTTTGAACACAGAGCCATATGAACTGACACAAGAAAAATAGTAAAATAAATAAGACCAATAAAATGCACACAAATACCAATCAATGTAACATAATGTACATGTCTGTTTAGCATGGGGAAGACTGTGGATCGAGCTAGACACCTGCTACAGACCACTAATAGACAATAAACAGGTGAATCCAAAAACCGAATTAAGCTTATGTTGCAGGGAATCATTCCGAATGCAAGCTATTGTGACATCCATTCGTTTAACACTGGCAAAAAACAATAATTATTGAATAAGGACTTTGTATGGAAGTTATAAAACGAAGAAAATAGTAAAATTAACCCCAATAAAGGAATCAATGGAAACATAGCTATTAAAAATATTGAACATTCATATGTTGTACGTAAGACTTACAAATTAACGCCATTTACAGCCATGTAAGTTGATAAAATTGTGTAAAACATACCCTTCTCCAAGTTTTTCAAGGACATCAAATACTTCTTCTGGGGGTCTTGTCAAGCTTTCCTCGCTTAATTTTCGCAGCTCACTCCTTGAAGCGAAGGAAAATAAGCGTAAGTTTCCGCTAGAGTGAGATTAAGCTTATATTTTTTAGAAGCCCAAATATTCCGACACCGCTTGTAAGTGAATAAAAAAACATTGCTTCAGCCAATCGAAAGGACATACCCTTTCGCGGACATCTTGTAGCAGCACTTTCAGTAGATCAGCTCATGGTCATTAAGAAAGAAATCAGGCCCTCTTGGATTCTACAAACTAACCACCAATTTCAGAATCGTCTATTTCGCTTCTTCTTCGCTTTTGCAAGGCGACTATCGGAAGGCATGACTTCTGTGAGCCCGCAGTAGTTGGCCAGGAGGAAAACACAAATAAATCAACCCTCCCCTCTCATAACATAAAATCGATCAAGGAAAATTTATTCACTTTACGGTAATAAGCAAAAAGAACTAGTGCTGAATTATACTTTTAGTCCAAAACCTTAGATTGCATAACTGTATGTAGTGAAGAAACTTGTCGCCAGCAAATTTACCCAATTAAATTAAAATCGTTCAGCGAACAAACGGTCCAGCCAACATTATTTCAACTACCCCACCCTGGAGATAAGAAAAATTTGCACAAGCGGCCTGGTTACAAAGCCAAGCGTCCACGACAAGAAATATGGCGGACCATGAGGATGTTTTGTATCCCAGTTCTGGCCGACGAGATGACTCCCCCGTGGACCACGACTCGAGAAATGAGAGAGAAGGCAGTAGAGAAAGCGACCACGACGACAGAGACCGGCGGCGAAGAGGCGGTGGATATGAGAGGGATTTAAGACGCGAAAATCGCCGCTTTGCTCCGTATCCATCGCAAGATGAACGGCCAAACTCGAGGCGACAATCCGGAGGCGGAGGAAAAGAATGTCGCGTTTATGTCTGGAATCTCCCGTACTCCATAAAATGGCAAGATTTAAAGGACTACATGAAGAAAGGTATTATTGCTGTTCATACTGATAAATTTACATGAGGGCAAATATGACCATGTTAATCGACATGGTCGCGTAGCGTTGTAATTGTTCCTACGTTTAATAGCTAAGCGTGGGCAGGGGTTTCAATAAAATTTGAAGTAGGCAGCTAGTTCGAATAGAGTAGCCGACTGCATCAACAAGGTTTGAAAGGATCTTTCTCTAGTTTCTTCAATTTAGGGGAAAAAGTAGCCGACTTCGCCGAGCAAAGTAGCCGACACTTTTCGTCGGCCGTCGGTGCTTATTGAAAGCACTGCGTGGGTAAAACAAGTCGCATTTTGCAGAGCATTGTAACTTAAATTTGTGCGAGGTTACTTTGGTGATTTAAGCAGAGCTTTTGCGTTAAGGAAACTAACTTAAACAAGCTTCTAGAGCAGATAATTTGAATTGTTTTGCTGACCTTCCATTTGTGAGGTATGAAGGTGAATATTTTCTGGTACAACAGATTGCTTTCGGCTCCGGGCCCAGCGTAACTGTAGAATACCCTGCCAATGGCCATCTGGCAGGTGAAAATAAAAAGTTGCTTGCCTGGCAGGAAAATTTAATTGTTCTGGATGATCAGAAGGGACATTTTTTGAGCCCTGCACATAATATAATTTGCGTACTTCAGATCTGAAATAACAGCTGGCACAGTTCACCTCATTGTTATACGGCTTGGTGAAGTTCACCACTAGTTGATGAGAACCTTTATTCTCCTCATCCATCTGCTTGACTGTGAATTGAAATTATATAGAGAAATTTAATATTGATCGCATAGATCTTGAGAATTAAAGTTATTAAATATTTTTTGTGGTAGTTGGTGAAGTTGGATTTGTTGACATTATAGAAGACAACCAAGGGAAATCAAAGGTATGTACATGTAATTATGCAGGACTTACTTGATACTTAACCTTATTTTTTTTACTCAAAAAACTAGTGGGCCATATAATACAAAGTGTCAATGTACTTAGCACTGCTGTGCAAATTTAGGACACTGTAAATCCGAGGAAACAAAATATTGTAAATCAAACAGAAACTTGTTAAAAATCCCAATTGGCAGGAGGCCAGCCAGTCTGCTAGTTAAAAAGTGTAAAGGAGTTGAATTAGGGACTTTTGAAGACAAATCCATCTAGCGACAGGGAGGGGGAATTGAACCTGGGACATTCGGATTACAAGTCCAGCACCCTAACCACCAGGCCACAATCAAATAAGAAGAATGTGGGTGCTGTAATAGTTGTTATCAAATGAAATTTATTTTTAATTACTGAATCCGTGATAAAATCATTTCTCTATAAAAATTCATCAGATGAAGCTTTGCATGAACATGTACACACCATGCAAAGAACGTCCGTCCGATAGCCCAGGGCCAGTGGATTTTCTTGTTGGCTAGTAAATTTTATCTGTCACTTGTCCCGTGAAGAAACGCCACTGGTTCTAACTTGTTAATGATGACATGATGATTTCCTGGAAAGCATGCAGTTGTGTTTCTGTTTTTGAACATTTTGATTTTTAATTTTGCCAGTAGACCTTGGCCCTTTGTCATTGTTTTCTTTAACACTTTTATCCATGTCTGTGTGTGTTAATATTATAATTATGTACATGTAACAGCATTTATACTGTTTTTGTTTTCCATACAGGGATGTGGGTATGTGCTTGCATTGTATAAAGACCATATTTATACTCAGGAAAGTGAAAATATAACTTTATTTACATTGTATATTAGATATTATACTTGTTATGCAACGCTTTCGGGTGCAATACTATGGAATATCCCACAAGTCGCTTGTATTTTCTCCATATACACACAAGCCTTCAGGCGAGTGTCCATACCAAGAAAATACAAGTGACAAGTGGGTTTTCCCTGGGATCCCACGAGAAAGGGTTGCATAGCTATTTTATACCATAGAAAATATGCTCACTAAATTTCGTTAGGAATAAGAATGCAGTGCGCGATGGGAGGGTTGGTTAATAATACCATTGAATAAACAACAACTTTCCTGTATTCTGATTGGCTGTATTTTCTATGGCATGGTATAAATCTTGATAATGCATGATTGCAGGGAAATATTTACGAAAATGTAGATATATATAATATTAAATGTTTTTTTAATTTCTTGTTGGCTTGACTTAATACATATAAATGCCACTTTGGGTATACAGTCATGTAAATTTTAAAAACATGTTGATCACCACTCTGTAGTCATTTACTAATAGCTAAATTAGATCACAAAATATACAATGTGTGCTATGAAAGACAAAGAAAAGTACTTTGAATACTTTTAAAGTGTAGGACATAAAAAACATACATGTGATAAACTTTGTTTCCCTTGGAAGGCATGAGATGTTAAGGAGTTGATCTCATACTAATAATTATTATTTTTGTAAAGTATTGTTGAGTTCCGACATAAAGAGGATGCAGAGAAGGCAATCAAAGAACTTCACAAGACAGAATTTAGAGGGAGAACAATCCACATACGAGAGGTTGGTCAATTTTGTGGAGTTTTAAAATTGGTCGATTGATCGATCGATCAATCAATCAATCAATCAATCAATCAATCAATCAATCAATCAATCTATCGATCAGGCAATCAATTAATCAATATATTTATGTACTAAGCTACCCAAATTAAATGTGGAAAAATAAATCCCTTATTTGATGTATTATACGCAAGGATATTAATTGTTCATTGCTCACAATCTGGGTTCCACAGTCAATAGTTACGCAGCTCTCTTAAGCTTGTAATTCTACTGGTCCTTCTAGTTAGCAGCTGATATTGTTTTGGGGGCTAGGGGCATTGTTCTTGTTGTTTGTTCTATTGTTCTCTCAGCCACTCATGTGAGACCTTACAAGAGCTGCATACCGACCCTCCACAGTACTTAATCAGAGATCATTTCTCCTGTTTATCCCAGTCTGTTTTAATTGTGATTCTCAATTTTCTTGCAGGATCGTATTGAAGAAAGTGAGAGACGAAGCAGACCCTCTGCTTCTAAATCATCTGATATCCCTTCTCTCATTGGAGGGAATATGTCGCTCGGCAGCAGTGGACTTGGGAGCGGAAATCTTGGCCTAGGTAGTGGTGGTGGAGCCCTTGGCAACCTCTTAGGCTTGGGAAACCTTACTGCTGCACAGGGAATTAATTGCAGGACTGATCCGTTGTCTTGTACAGTTTTTGTGAGCAATGTAAGCTATGAACAGTGTTACTAGATTCATTAATTTCTTATCATGTAAATATCTGCAACACATGTCCCTTGACTGAAGATCTCAAATAATTATTTTTAACATAACTGTACATGCACTGTACACCTGGCCCCGGTTGTTCAAAGGGTGGATAACGCTATCCAACGGATAAATCACTATCCAGTGGATAGCGTAGTTTCTTTCGCAAACACTTACCCACTGGATAGCGATTTATCCGCTGGATAGCGTTATCCATTCTTTGAACAACCTAGCCTGCGAACGCAGACGTATTTCCGGCTGTCGCTTGTCTCCGCCGAAAACTAACGTCTGCGAACTCGAGCCAGAAAACGATTTCCGTGACGTAGAATCTTTTGTTTTCTCTTTGGCCAATCAGATTACGCGTTAGAATAAGACACGAGTGAACACCACGCGGCTCCCTCGCGACATAGCTGTCGGCGGAAACAGGCAAGCTGCTATGCGAAGTTGAATGAAACACGAAAGGTTTTTGACGGCCGTGAAAGTTGATTCTTTGCAGAAGAACATTTTCAGTTGCAATGGAGAAGGTTAATGTACTCGGTTAAAGTGTTTTAGTGCATACCTTCATTGATAAATCATGCAACGTGGGCTGTGAAAAGCTGACCACCTGTTGACAAACTGAAGTGTTGCAAGCGACGTGTGCGATTAAACCCGGGCATTAAAGAACGCCCTTCAAAATTTCGACGAAATTGGGAAAGAAATCCGAAGAGAATTTGACGGTGATCATGTCTGATTTTGCGTCAATAGATTGGCAAAAAGATTCCAGCAACACGCAGGAGGCGGCAATCGACCAGATACGTCTCATCTTCACCCGGGATCTTCACCTTCAGAGAAATTACATAATACGGTTGCGACAAGCGTCGTTTTGTTTGAGTCCGATGTTTTGGGGAGTTCTAAACCCTTAAGCGTTTCTAGTGCCTTTTTTTGCTGCATCAAGACTCAAAGATTTGGTCCAAGGAATGAAAACCTTCGCAGGTTTCAGTGATAGCTCAAATTATGTTTACATCTACACCGCAGCGTAAAGGCGAATCTCACGAGACTCGCTCGAAGGAATTGTCTGACAAATGTTATTATGATTTTCATTTGATATCTTCCTCCAGGTTTAACAGTGAAGTGTAAGTAAGTAATGCCATGTATTTTTATGGAAATACCTCAGTCAATAAATTGTTGTTGTTGTATTTTATCTCACCTTTCCAAGTCTCTAGTACATGATCCGTACACGAACGAATAGCAGCTGTTTTCAATATTCGCTATTTTCAATGTATCACAGCGCTATTCAGCGCAACGAACGATAATGGGCTGACCTGGCCATTCATCTAACTAACGAGCGGCGAAACGACGATCGATCACAATGCCACACTAAATACTATTTCCTCTCAGGCAATGCTTGGAAAATAACTGATTTTCCAAATCCATTCGATAGATTCACGAATATGTCTTTCTTCTCTTTTGAATCATGTACTTTAATGCATTTACCTGATTTGACTTTTCAAATTAAACACTTTACAAACTTTCCCCAGTGCAGTGTCATATTGTTATTTGCCACGCGATTGTGCGATGCTCTCGCAGGCTACACGCGTGGCGGTTCTAGGATTTTCTAAGCCTAACTGTGATTGGCTTAGAATTTTGACGTCACGGAAATCGTTTTCTGGCTTGAGTTCGCAGACGTTAGTTTTCGGCGGAGACAAGCGACAGCCGGAAATACCTCTGCGTTCGCAGGCTATGAACAACCGGGGCCTGGTCAAAAACAGTTAATTCACATGCCATTTCTGTACAGAAGACGTGTCTCAGATGTGTCCCATATTATTGTTTTTATTGTTTTTCTTTTTTTTTTAAAGCTTGACTACAATGTAACTTGGCAGAAGCTGAAAGACACTTTCAGAGGAGCTGGTAAGATCTGAATCTTCTGTTGGATCTTCTCTCTGTGTCAGTAGTGTAACAGCTTTACATGTAAACTTGTATTTCTGCTGGTCCTCCACTGTAGCAGTTGCTTTTGTTTTGAGGGCTAGTTCGGCATTATTCCTGTTGTTTGTTTGATTATAACTCGAAGTCTAGTGAGCCATTTATGTTGCTGTCCAACTCCAGTGTATTCCACAGTGGATTGAGCTATCTTGTTTCCCTCGCATCCTGTAGTTATACATGTATGTACACAGTATGTGTTATTTACTTCTTGCATGTATGTGACGTTTTGCAGGGAATGTTATTCGAGCAGATATCAATTTGGACTCAGATAACAAATCCAAAGGTTTTGGCACTGTGCAATTTGAAACAGCAACAGAAGCTATCAATGCAGTGTGTATCCTTTTCTGTAAAAAATAAATATACATTACAATGTTTATCAGACAAAATGGCCAGCAGTGACCTGAGTTAATCATGTGCTTTTCGTCAAAAACAGAACGTTAAATATTGAAAACGTTAATAATAAAAAATATTATTAGTTTTTCCCCATCATTGAACAACAATTAAGAGAAAAATTTGTTGAATATATAAATCAATATTCATCATTGAAGAGGGGGAATAAAAGGAAGGGGGATGGCTCAACTAAAAATTTGAATTGAGCCCCTAAAGTAGACCAGTCTAGGTGTGGCTCTTATTAAAATGACACCACAGTGGCTAAAATAACAAATGGAAAGTTCTTCCCTGAATGCCCCAAGTGAGACCAAAAGTCATAATTAACACCCCCTAGTGAAATGCCCCTGTGTCCCTTGTAGGACAGTCACAAGTTTTTTTTTTTAAAAAAAAATAAGTTCGATAATACTAATTGTTATTGATTACGTCAAGACTTATCTCAGGCTATGTTTATAGATTTCAAATTTCCTTAACTAAACGTAGCTATGTTTCATGGCCAGATTCTTAGTGACAGAGCTATGAGTGTCAGATTGGTATGTATAAATGTATATTTTTGTGGTGGTTAGAAGGGTTTAAATGCCAATCAAAGTGCAAGGAGAGTTGTTAAGCTGCATATTGCCCCCACCCCCAACAATTGTCAACTCTCCCTCTCTCACTTTTGATTTGATTGGCCAGTTGAAATAGAAACCATCAAAAGGTTGTCAAAGAGATTTGTGTGAAATGTTAGTCATATTGGTGACTGTGTCAGTAGCAATTTTTGAGCCCTGCAAGTTAGCTTGTTTGTTGTGAGGTGATTGCTGTGACCAGAGTAACTGGTGACATATAGTCAAGTAGCTGGCAGAACTCTTGTTGTCGCTGGCTTGTTTTGAAAACCCTGATTGTCAAGAAATTCCAACTCTGTGATAACCACATTGGTGTATTATCTTCCTGTTCATCCAAGGACCGCAATGCACCCATAATGCAGCAGTTAGGCAGTATGGGCGTGAACAATTCAAACATGGGACGAGCAGGAGCAGGAGCAGGAGCAGGAGCAGGAGCGAACATGAACCCTATGGCTGTCCTACAACTGCTCCAGAGTCTGCAAGGCCTAAGCACCCTTGCACAGTTGACCAGTAATCTTGGTGCATTGGGTGGCGGTAGCGGCGGTTTGGCTTCTGGTGGTGGTATGGGACAAGGTGGAGCTTCTGGTATGCCGGACTCATCTGGTGCGAATCCTCTGGCTGCTCTTGGCGGATTAGGGATGCTGGGGAGCACTCTTGGGCTTGGTGGGGGAGGTGGCAGCAGTGGTGGACTCGGTGGGGTCACTGGTCTTGGTTCATCGCACAACAGCGATGGCGGAACCTCAGGAAGGCAGGTTTTTGTGAGAAATGTAAGTGCTACTGGTATATCATTGATGTCTACAATTATTATTTTTTCCTTTAGCAAACATGTAATGAAGTAAATGCCATAATCAAAACATAAATTATCGTTGCAGATACAAGTATCAAGTCAACAGCTTATGCTAGTTTTGTACTTTTTATAGAGGCGTGGCTTTTAGCACACATTTCCTTACAGGGTATTTTTTTAAACTGTTGGAATTCAATCTGTCTTTAACCTGGTTAAGCTTGAATATAAAAGAGCTTGAAGTAAAAATACCTTGGGAAACTGTAATGAAGCAGAATTGCTGCACACTGTGTGCGAGTAGAAATAAAAATTGGACTTGACAATGTTTCCACAGCTTCCTTGGCGCTACACCTGGCAGGACTTAAAAGACAAATTCAAAGGAGCAGGTAATGGCCGCAGTTATTTGAAATATCATTAATGTATTGAGTGCTGAAGCTGTGAATTATAGAAGTTCAGGAGTTCAAAAGCAGGGCTGAAGTGAACATGGGCTTGAAAAACGTGGAGGGGGGATTGAAAGTGGGCCTATAATTGCTCAAAAACTTCTGCAACCTACCCAACCAATTACAACATGGCCTCTTGTTCTCACTGGTTCACTGGGCTGTTTACTTTTCTCATACTTAGCCTTTGAAATGAGAAACACAATATTTACATATAGTATTTGCTGGATTGCTTTTTGTATGCAGGTAGAGTGGTTCGTGCAGATATCATGACGGAATCCGGTGGAAGATCCAAGGGGTGTGGTACTGTGTTGTTTGACACACCCGAGGATGCCAATCATGCAATAAGTATCCTGTTTACCTGCAATTGATCTCCAGGGTAATTTTGTTATTCCAGCGCATATTTGTACTCCTCATATGGGCCCACTCCTCTGGAAGTTCTAGTTCACCTTGTACCAAATTCATATTTTTAAAACTTTAGAATTCCAGTGATCTTCCTTGGAGTAAAAAAAGTCTGCATTCGAGCCTAGTGGCTCATCAGGCCTGAGCTTATCCCATTTTCAATAGCATGAAGCAACTAGTAGTATTTCTACTCCCACAGGATGGGATGCTTGTCCCTTGCAGGGCTACCCCAGCAGTAAATTCGCTGACCAGTACACGTTTATACACCTGGGTGGAGAAAGGCACTGTGAAAGTATAATATCTGCCCAAGATCACAATGCAGTGACTCCAGCCAGGGCTTGAACCCGGACCACTTGAAGCCATTGTGCCATAACCATAATTATAATGAGGTGATTTAATGCTAGCAAGAAAATCTTGTAAACAAATACAGCTTAAACATATGATCGTATACAATATACATGTAGCTTGTTCCTTAACAATGGACCAGATATGTTCAATGGAGCATTGATTGATGGCCGTGAAATTGATGTGCGAATGGACAGGTTGGGCTGAAGTGAGACGTGCTGCTGGGCTCAAAAGGCTTTGTGAAATGAAGAGTCCCGTGTTCATGAGACTTGTGGTTGATGCTGCCAATCTTCTGATTCTCTCGTTCTTACATAGTCGTTTTCTAGGAGTGGTCTGTAAATAGGAGATATTCATTTTACAACAATGGAGCACTTATAATAAGTATGATGGATGGTTGCAAGTATTCTAAGGAAGGTTGCATTCGCTCCTGCTTCATTTTTATTTGGGCTTTGTAGTTTTGTTTTTCTTTGCTTAGCCATTCACGTTATTGAAGTGAAGTGTCCCGGTTTGTGACTTAAGGAAAGGCTTTTGATGAGTTTGGGTGTACTGTTCTTTTCTGTATATTCTCTAACTTTGAAATCACTTGTAACTTGCTACACCCATTTCACTTTTGCTTGAGAACAAACCTCATTATTTTCACTCTACTTGTTGCGGATTGAAAAAGATGCTTTGTGGCTTTATCTTGATGAAATACTTTTTATCATTGACCAATCAATTCATTTTATGTTGTTCTGCATTGTTTTGAGTTGTGAAACAAAAGCTGTATGTAGTGCACAGATATACAACCATGTACACCGACTTAGTAGGCCACTTTAGCTTGAGACATCTGTTGTAGAGATCAGCAGGTAAAATGACATTGAAATCGATGGCTTGTTTGTTTCTTTTTTGGGATGTGGTTTATTGGGTTGGGATCAGCATGATGCTTCATTACAAGTGCATTAGGGTCATGCGTTAGGGTGTGATGGGGTTATGATATGGGTGTGATGGGGTTGTGATATTGGCGTGATGGGGTCATGATATTGGTTTGATGGGGTCATGATATGGGTGTGATTAGGTCGTGATATGGGTGTGATTAGGTCGTGATATGGGTGTGATGGGGTCATGATATGGGTTTGATGAGGTTGGGATGTGATAGGGTTACAATATGGGTGTGATGGGGTTGTGATATTGGTGTGATGAGGTCGTGATATCAGTATGATAAGGTTACAATATGGGTGTGATGGGGTTGTCATATGGGTGTGATGGGGTTGTGATATTGGTGTGATAGGGTCATGATATTGGTGTGATTGGATCAAGATATGGCTGTGTTCGGATCACAATATGGGTGTGATGGGGTCACAATATGCATTTGACAGGGCTCATGGGTGTGACAGGTTTGTGATACATGAATGGGTGTGGTGGGGTCATGATGTGCGTGCAGTGGTTACCTTATATCATGGTGCTGTGAGGACATTGGTGTCGTGGGGCCATGATAAGGGTGCTGCTGTGTTGTGGATCATGATAAGGTAGTGGCCGGGTCATGATGTAGGTAATGTAATGCACACAGCTGTAGGGTCATCATATGGCTGCTCTATGGCCCTCAAATGGGTGCATAAGAGCCACAATAATTATGAATGCCTTTGGTTCCTCAACTGGGCGCTTTACAGTTGCCATACAAGTGTCTTAAGGTATTGTATTAGTGTTGTAGGATTGCTATCTGAGTGCCTTAGGGTCACCATAGAAGTGTCTAAGGGTTGTCATACTGGTGTCTAAGGATCTTAGGCTTTTCATACCATTGCCTTAAGTCATCATATGAGTGTCTTTGTGTTGGTCTTGGGGTCACCATACAAGTATATTGGGGTCCTTAATGCAAGTGTTGTAATGTTGTCATATGAGTCTTAGCAAAGTGCCTTAGAGTCGTCATACAATTATTAAATTCAGGTCATCGCATGTTGGCCTTAGGATCATTTCCTAAGTTTCTTAAGGTCATCATACAAGTGTGCTAGGATAATCATACAAGTGTCCTGGGGTTCTCATTTGACTTTCTTAGGAACTTCCCTCTGGTATCTTGGGGTTGTCACAAATTTCTTGGGGTCACCATACAAGTATATTGGGGTCCTTAATGCAAGTGTTGTAATGTCATATGAGTCTTAGCAAAGTGCCCTAGAGTCGTCATACAATTAAATTCACGTTATCACATGTTGGTCTTAGGATCATTTCCTAAGTTTCTTAAGGTCATCATTCAAGTGTGCTAGGATCATCATACAAGTGCCTCTGGGTTCTCACACAAGTATTAGGGTCGTCTCTTGAGTGTCTTGGGGTCGTCGAACAAGTGCCTTTATGTATGATATGAGCGCCTTGGGACCGTGATTTGGGTGTCTTTGGGTGATGATATGGGTATGGTAAGGCAGGAAAGTGAAATAGGTGTGCTGTAGTATCCAGCGATTTGTGGCCTTTTCCCAAGACGTTTCCTATAAATGAAGCTCCCAACGGAAATTATGAAAGGACGAGATAAATAGCGAATATGCCTTCACACTTGAATTGAAAGAAAAAGGGCAAACCATCGAACATGTTAGCCACAAAGCAACCTGTGTAAGAAACAAGTGCTGTTGTAAATCTGTAAAGGCTTCCTCGCAAGCCATTAGATAATGTAAGGTTTAAGGTGTTCCTCTCGCTAACTTCCATTTGGGCAAATGACCAGTAATGCCGTCAGTCTCAAACGTCACATTGGCTTGGTTAAGATTGGCGTGATCAGGCAGGTGAAACTTCCAAAGCTTGTCCGTAGCGTTTCGGTGGAAAGAAGCAACTAGGAGTACTCCACACTGGATGAGATGTTAGCCCATCCGGCGTTTACCCCTCCCCTCCCCACCCCAGCATTTTGTCGTGGCTTGAGAGAGGGAATGTGGGAGTAAAGTTTCTTGCCCCAGAACACAATACAATGACGCAGGTAAACGCTCGTACCCGGGACCTCTCGATCTGTATTCCGGCGCACAAACCCTTACGTCTCCCACAAGACTTGGCATTCCGCGAGAGAGAGAGAGAGAGAGAGAGAGAGAGAGAGAGAGAGAGAGAGAGAGAGAGAGAGAGAGAGAGAGAGAGAGAGAGAGGTAAAAACGAAAATTGCTCAACCTAGTGAGCATGGGAAATGCGATCTATTAGTGTTGTCGGTCTGCAAAGGGAGATAAATCTTGTCACGCCTGGCTTTTCTACGGGTTTTCATGTCTCGCGTTTGTTAGAGAGTTGCTGTACCAGCCTTGTACATGTTGTAAACTGCTGGTAACCTCGTCTGTTCGAGCACGGTTTCGAATCTTCAACTTGGATACAAACGTCGCCCTAAATTCAGACGGTAAGTTTTGAGTAAGTATTAATCCCTTTACGGCCACAGGCTACTGAACCACTTACAAAATGGTAGACACCAGAGGTGGATCCAGGGAAGGGGCCCGGGGATCCCGGGCCCCCACCTTATTTTTTCGGAAATAGTGCATTTTCTTTGAAGTGCCGGAAATATTTTAGCGGAATTCAACATTCATAGTCAAGCCTTTATAAGCGGGCCCCCTCCTTAGCTGAAGGTCTGGATCCGCCACTGGACACACAGGCGTACGGACAAATTTTGTCAGGGGGGCGATGAACCGTTTGCCCAAAACATTTTCGCAAGTTGCCCAAACTTTTACGAAACAGACGCAAAGAAACAAGGGAAACGAAAACATACTCTCGTTGAAACAATTAATAAAACAGTTTTTATTGTGACACGGTCGACGGACTGCGAAAATGAATAGAGACTGCTCGAGCTCGTGCATAGTCTGCTTCGCCAACGGTCCGCACTCAAAGCTCCATAAATCCCACAAAAATAGTCAAATCTAAAATAAGAATTATGGCAAGCGACTTCAAACTTGAGTCGTCACAGTTTGTAGTAAAACACTTAAACACGGCCTCCAAGAAGTGCAGCATCCATCGTTTTGAATTTTATTCTGTTATACTTCCATGACACTTAATTTTGAAAGAAGAAAGAGATAAATACAGGAAGGTTAGCTAAAACCAGGATAAAAATGGATAAAGGTGTCATTTGGTGATGGTTAAACGTATCAGGCATATCGCCGTTCAGTGTGAAACCGTTAAAAATGCTAGGCACGAACGACCATAGAGGCCCTCTTACGGGTTTTAGGGATACGGAACATTTGGGCAAAAAATGATAGGGATACGGGCTATTTTTTTTGGGGGGGGGGGATCAACCGGATACGGGATATTTAAACAAGAGATTCGGGGATATCGAACATAAAAGTTTGAGATACAAACCACAGGAAATTTAGGCCAGAAATTAATGGGATACGGGATACTCAGACCACCCCCCCCCCCCCCCCCCCCCCCAATTGACCCTCACTATATATTAAACAAGCGCAAGAGCACGTTAATTCTCCTGGGCACACTTTGCCAGGCACTATTACTCGAGACTGTTGCAGGCTCTAATTATCAGTTGGTAGAATAAGTGAGCCGGCGCCGTGGCCTACGTCAAGAACAAGCTCTCAAGTGATATATATCGGACGGGAGAGGAGGAAGGGAGTGAGCGAGCGAGCGAGCGAGCGAGCGAACAAAGACAGGCGGAAAAAAGTGCTATCACGAGTTTGTTTGTGAACGGCAGCTTTTAATAAAACAAAATTCAATCACAAGTATGGTGTTTTCGCCGTTTCTTGTGGTGAAATTTGAGATGTTTAAATAACCTCTACACTCCCCCACCCCTTTGAACTCACTTCCCCCCGGGATAATAAGCGGCAAGGGGCAGGTGACTTAACCCTAGCCAGTTCCAGGCATTCCGTTAGTTGGGAAGCAGCGCAAAATACGGCGAGCGGAAAAAACTGGGACAAGACGTGGAGGGGAGAAGGCGCTCGTCGCAAACCCGTCGCCAGTTTATCCACTCACCGTTCTTCGCGCGCTGCTTTCTAACGGAGTGGACGCCAAGAACAGGCTAACCTGCGCCATTTACTCCGGTTTTCTGATCGTCACGTAACGCATCTTCCATTGTGTGACACCACTGTCAGCACTTCCGTTTCTATGTAACAATGTCCTCTCAAGCAAGGGCTCTTAGAAGGCCTGACATTTTACACTAACCAGCCTTCGGCTAATATAAATACCTCATAGATTGAGTGTTGTAAAACCAAAACAAAAGTAATCCAGGGTTCGTACAAAAAATCGTAACCACTTTTCAAGGACTATTCAAGGACCAAATTGAATTTTCAAGGACCCCCTACCAGGGAGGTTATTTAACAGATGGTATATAAATGCTGTAAATGTGTTTGCTCCATCTCCTTCTCTACATTCTTGATGGTATTTAAATGCTATAAATGTGTTTGCTCCATCTCCTTCTCTACATTCTTGTCTTTTCTCGTTATTGGCTGCTTTTACACTCGTGTTTTAGAGTTTGAAGGTGCTTTACACAGGAAAAGAATACCATAGTCTATGCAAAGCAATTTGGTTTCGACGCCACTATTTTTAAAGTTGAAAAAAATTCAAGGACTTTTCAAGGACTTACACAGAAAAATGGAATTCAAGGACTTTTCAAGGACTCCCCCTAAAATTCAAGGACTTTTCAAGACTGTTCGAACCCTGTAATCACTCTGGCCAATCACAAAGGGCGCAGAAAATCCAGTGAACCATTAAAACTCGAAACAAATGCATGCAGCCGGCACGAAGCGCGGGAAAACGTGCGCGAGCGAGCCACGATTGGGTTTGGTAAGTGGCGCAAGTTTTTTAAGCCAATCATAAAGCGTAGTAAACCAAACCAAGCCTCCTACGCATCGGATTGCATGACGCGTCAAAAGAACGTCTGCGAATGAGGCTAAAGCAAACCCAAAGCAAAGGCGAATTACTTTCGACACTCGAGTGAATATAAAAGAGACATTAAACTTAGTATATTTTTATTACAAGTTACATGAGATAATTTAAACAATGCTTAGAAGACAACTGAGTTGAGCATGGCACCGAGGCATTGTACGATGTCTGACGTCATCAGGACCTCGACACTTTCTTCCAGATGGCGTTTGGGATCCTATCAAGGAAAAAAAACGATTTGAACCTCGCGCCTTGTCCTCAATACTGAAGATGGTTACACACGGTTTACCACAGGTAAATGAGGGAAAATTGACGTTTGGAGAAAAGTCAGGAAAAATTGAATTTACAGCAAGTTGCCCAAAAGTTAGCCTCCGAACGCAGACTATTTCCGGCTATCGTTTCCCTCCGCTGGAGAGAAACGACAAAAATGTAAGTAGCAGGCAATTTCGCAGGATAATTGTTAAAAGTTGTCAGGCGATAAATTGGTTAAGCTGGTTACGTCATACCTGCTTGCCGACATTTTTTATGGCACGTTGTTCTGGGGTCATGGTATCTTCTTCTTCAACTGCCTACAATTTACAAAATACAATGTTAAAATGCCCTAAAATTAACGCCTCTTTTCAACTCCTAGGTAATTACGGTATGTCCTCTTATACCACATGGCTAACAAATGGTTTGTTGTAACTTAAGTGGCTTTACCGGCTTCAACTCTTGTAAAGCATACCTTTTTGTGTTAGCTAAAAGATGATCTGTCACTCAGTAAGCTATGCACCAGCTTCGGTCACACGACTGCTTCAACCAAATAAGCTTTCTATAAAAATTTGGATTTTTCGTCAAAATCAACACATTGTGATTTGACCATTATCTTACCTTGTGATAATTCTTGACGAGTTCTAGCATTTCCTACAAAAAAAAATGAATACAAACATGATCAAAAACTGTTCAACGTGTAGCGTTACAACTTCCTGTAGTAGTGGCCGCCAATCCATTCTACTGATACAGATCTAAACCCCTCAGATATATAGCCTCTTCTCCGATATCCTGGGGGTATGGGGTATTCCCTGCAGTTTTTAAGCGGAATTTGACAGTAACTAAGACAACTATTGATGGTGGTAGTCAGACCTTAACTGTCTTTTGGTTCAGCGAGCAGTGATCATCATAATCTTGTAAAGTTAAACCGTCCATCCATGTCTTCTTGTGTAGATTCAACAACATCTGTAAAACAGTACATTTAACCAATTAAAGTGCGCACCATAAGGCAGCAAATTACAGTGTCTTAGCCAATCGAGTGGGAGGCACGGTGGCCTAATGGTTAGTGTGCTGGACTCCGGATCGGGCGGTCCGGGTTCGAGCCCTGGCCGGGGCACTGCGTTGTGTTCTAAGGCAAAACACTTTACTCTTATTGTGCCTCTCTCCACCCAGGTGTATAAATGGGTACTGGCGAATTTACTGCTGGGGGTAACCCTGCGATGGACTAGCATCCCATCCAGGGGGAGTAGAAATACTCCTAGTCGATTCATGCTACGAAAACCGGCATTAATTCCGGCCTGATGGGCCACTTGGCTCGTATGCAGACTTAATCTACCTTTACCTTTACCTTAGCCAATCAAGTACGCATTATAAGGTAATCAAACAATAAGAATGTGTGAGTGGGGAGCAACGATGACGCAGTGCTGAGAGTACTCGTCTCCCACCAATGTGGTCGGGGTTCGATTCCCAGACCTGGTGACATGTGGGTTGAATTTGTTGTTGGTTCTCATCCTTGCTCTGAGAGTTTTTCCCTGGGTTCGATCCTGTTTCCTCCCTCCACAAAAACCCAGCGCTTCAAAATTTTCATTCCTTTGGCAAACCGAGATGTGCAACGCTTGTTAAACAATGTCAATTTATTTAAGTGCGTAAGCAGGGAATCAGAGTGCTTGAGCGTGCCACAATTCTTTTTAAAAAGCAAACAGTACCATTGGATGACCAAGCATTTTGTGTAACTGAAGGCTCCATTAACACGGTACAAAATAAAATTACTAATTTCTGGCCTAAATTACCGCTTCATGTTTATATAGCCTCGCCATCCCTATAGTGGTGTATTAAAGTTTGAGAAAATTCTGCACGTACATGTTAACACAAATGGGTGAGACTGAGTTTAATAATTATTAGCTAATGATATTTTGTAATTCAATTTTCAAACCTTTTGCTCTAGCTCATTCTTTTTGTAGTTGATGGAGATGGAGTAGTAATGTCTGTTCAGACCATGTATTAAAGCCTACAAATAAATATTCAGAAAATCATGAAAAAAATTTTCAGTATTACAGATTGGATATCACCTCCCAGATGGGCCATCTGGGAGGTGCAATGAGGTGTGACAGTCAAGCCCTGGCTGTGTCATGTTGTGTTCTTGAGCAAGACAAAGTTTCAATCTCACAGTGCCTCTCTCCACCCAGCCTAGGTGTATGAATACATTGAAGTTAGACTAAGTGGGGTAGGGTAGGTAGGTAGGAATCTGCAACTGATTAGCAGGGGACAGAAATATTGATAGTGCTCTATCGTGGTTTCACAGACATCAGTTTCAAAATTCCCTGACTTTTTCCTGATAAAAATAAATTTCCCTGACTAAACAAATTCCAAAAGCTTGGATATAGTAGCTGCCACCAGCCTCCCCTTCCAAAGAATAAATGTAAAAGCATCACTGAGATCAAAGTCACAGCCTTCAATGGTATTATTGACTTTTCTCCAAAATAAAGATTTTCCTTGACTCAAAATAAAATTCTCTGACTTTTCCCTGACCTTGAAAAATTATTTTTCCTTAACCAGTTCCTGACCTGTAAGAACCCTGTCTAGTGCTGCGGATGCCTTCATTTTTTGCACAATAGGAAGAGTCATTTCTTTATTGGAAACCCACCATTTTTATCCCCAAAGGCCGCAATCCTTCTGGTCTGCGCCAGGAATCGAGACCTCTGGCCACCCAAATTTCTGGGCATGCGCAGAGTACCAATTCAGTGTTTTTCAGCCAATCAGACTTGTCATATTTGACAATGAGTATGTGAATTGGAGGTGGCCAGAAGTCTCTATCCCTGGCGCAGACCAGAAGGATCGCAGCCTCTGGGGACGAGAATTGGAACCCACTAGCCAGTGTCCATGTTAATGTCTGTTGCGCACAGTTAAACTACGTTCCAAAATACATGTAGCGGTACTACGCACCTGTATTGAAGGTTTTTGTAAATGCCCAAGGTTTGAGGTTGTTTGTCGTGACTCCTGGCCAAGTACCATCATGTTAGGATTGATCAGACGAAACGCATCTATAACTACCTACAGCAGCAGTACATAACAAGATATTAAGCTTTATTCCAAACAGTGATCAAGGACTCACTTCTCCTTACACTGTCAGTGCACTGTCAAGTGAATGAGTGATGAGAATATACAAATACATCAATGGGGAAATACTGTCTTGATGCACCACCAGATTCTCCCAACTAAAATGCCACTTTCTTCTTGCCTCATCATCAAACGGAGGCTATTGTTAGCTGGGTGGTGAACTGACTGTCAAAATTTTTTTTTTACATACTCATGATGCCTTGTGATACTGACTCCACCCCCCCCCCCCCCCCCACAACCCTCTCCCCTTATCACTGCTGTCCGAATTTCATGTCATTGCAAGAAGCACTGTTATTAAAGGGTTCCTGTTACAACACTCAAACACAGCAAAAGTCATTTCAAACTAGGGTGGTCTGTGCAACATAAAACAATGGAAAGTTTTCAACAACTTTAAAAGGGGGTCAGAATAAAGGTCATTGTTTCAACAAGGGCAAGCTTTTGTTTTCAAGAAATATGCAATTTTGGGGAGAGTGTCTCACATATTTTGCCAGCAGTTATAGCGTTGATTTTCATCCAGAAGACGTAACAGCGATCACAGGGATGGCCTGAGAAAGAACACACAATGAAGAAAATGCATTCATACCTTTCCTTTTACACTCTGAATAGGATCAACGACAACAGCAACAGCTCTCTCAGAGAGTGCTTCAAAACTCTGTGTACAAAAACAAAACACTCTATTTTAGGATGTTCACACCAAAAGCTTCTAGGCTGTTCATGTAGGATTTTTTTTAACTTTTCCTTTCCCTGCGAGAACTATGTTCATCTGTTCACCACCGTCTGTGAGCACAAAGACTAATCCTAAAAGATCCCAGATTTATTTTCTATTTTATAACATTTTTGTTACAGTCAATAATGTGTTTGTAAAAGAAACCATCGTTATTTAAAAAAATTGAGACAACGTTGTGCACAATCATTGTACAAAGCATGTACATTACCATTTATTACCTGTTGTGTGTTAATATC
Source organism: Meandrina meandrites (assembly GCA_963693305.1). NCBI lineage: Eukaryota > Metazoa > Cnidaria > Anthozoa > Scleractinia > Meandrinidae > Meandrina > Meandrina meandrites. Next base: position 36,652,419 of record OY855907.1, read on the forward strand.
GACACCTGAAAGCCAGCAGCCAAAACCTGGATGTGAATGATACCAACCAACCACCATTTCTGGTCTGAAACAAATTTACGATCTCAAGTTATTATGCTGTCCAATACAGAAAATATCCATACTGTCGCATGGAAGGTCTTCTTGGTGTAAACCCCACTCCCACCCACCCCCTCCCCCCCCCCCCCCAACCTCTCTAGAAATTCCAGTTTAGCTTCATACTTTGTATTTGAAATTATCAGGTTTGACTGACCCCCCTCTCTCTCCTCCTTGGAATTTCCAATGATCTTTGGGGTGGGTAAGGATATTTCTGGAACTATGCATGATGCTGTAAAACGGACACCTTCATAAGACAGACATCTCTTTAAGACGGGGCACTGGTGTTCCCCTGTCCTTAACATTTTTGAGTTATAACTGTTAGTAACTAAACTCCCTATTAGATGGACACCTCTGTAAGATGAACAGTTGGAGCCGGCACCCACGGTGTCCATCTCGGAGAGAGTTGACTAAATTGCACAATTTAAAGGTATTTATTTAACATTCACTCCCATTAATTTTTAGCGCCTCTCCCAATTAAGCTTCTTTTTTGAGAGCAGAAATATTACAGAGCACCACCCTTGAATAAGCGACACATCCAAAAAACAAAAATGCATTGCTTATGAGGAATTCAATAAGTACTAATAAACTCAATCTAAACCAGCCTCAGTAATTTATTCACCTAGATTAAATGTTCTTCAGTTCAAAGTGCCTGTAATTACAGTCAAACCGGATGTTCTTTTGATTGGAACTCTGCAATGTTGTGGTGCAGTGTTTCAATATTAATTGGCAGTTTGCTTGAGACAACTTGCAACTTTCAATTCAAATTTGCTCAAGCAAGTTGCCAAGTTCCGGTTTTTGATATTCCTGTATTGAAGGTAATAATCCCACCTTTGTTTCAAAGAAGTAGGAAACAATTGCCCTATGGTCAACTATTTATCAACAGATGACAAGAAATTAGCGACAGGTTTAGTTAAATCGCCAAACTGGGAAGTTTGCTTGATGCAACTTCCAACTTTCAATTCAAATTTGCTCTAGCAAGTTCCGGTTTCCCAGTTTGGCAATCTGAACTAAACCTGTTGCTAATTTCTTGTTGTCTGTTGATAAAAATATTTGACCATAGGGCAACTATTTCCTACTTCTTCAAAACAGAGGTGGAATTGTTACGTTCTATACGGGGAAAATGAAAACTAACTTTGCAACTTGCCCAAGCCAATTTGAATTGGAAGTTGCAAGTTGCATAGAGCAAACTCCCAATCAATATTGGAACATTGCACCACAACATTGCAGAGTTCCCATCAAAAGAACATCCAGTTTGACTGTAATTGCTCTCTCCAGTTACCACTCACAAATGCTATGATCTTCAAAGAGCACCACCCTCAAATATGCACTGCCCTGAAAAAGCACCGCAAGCAAAATGCTGAAATTTAAAAGAGTGCTACATAATGGCACTCAATCATTCAAGTAAATACGGTGTCTCACCGTCCAGTCTGCTTTAACATGTCCAACATCTTAGCTTGAAAAACGGGATCAACTGCTTCTACACTCACACCCTACAAGAATTGCCAACAATTTATTATTGAGTGATGAAAAAAATTGTACTACTAACAGTTTTTCTGACACCGGGTGAGACAACAATGCTGTTCAGTAACCTGGAAGCTAGGGAAGGGGCAGTGACAGGGGCAGTTTCTGAGAATTATAGACAATACATTTTGGGTTAGCACTCCTCAAAGCTCCAGGATTTTAAGTAAACAGAAGCTTGTTAGTCTTGTTGCTGCTCTTGCAAATTTGTTGCTCATAGGTCACGTAAACTTGATTCAAAAGCATTCAAGGTCAAATTGTGGAAGGTCTAGTCTAGTGAAAATAAATCTGTAGTACATGAAGTAGGTGAGCACTTCCTCTGGTTCTACACTAGAAAATCACTCGACTGATCACTCAACAAGCACAAATTACGAAGTTCATAATGTACAATGTAAACCTCTCACATGACGTTACAATTTCTTTTGAAAGTATGTGTAACATGTTTGCTTTATTGCAGACTTACCGTTCCACTTTGCGGCATTGCAAACACATCAATCACTCGCACGGTGTAGTCATCCACAAACTCGCCTAACATGAGACCCATTACTTCCATGGGAACTCCTGCCCTTCCTGAAAGTCAAAATAGAGTTATCAAGTTAGAGTCTACTGGCCCCCTTAAATACCAGGACACTTGAGGAATCACACACTGTACAAGTGCAGGTACTGTCATATATACATCTGCATGGCATCAATGGAGTGGTAGCTTTGGAAATCCCAATCTCTTTCATTGAAATAAGGATAAGGGCAGGTATTTATACTGCACTCTTCAATATTTTTTTCAATATTTTTTCAGCTCTTCAATATTTTTTTCAGCTTGAAAAAGAAATAATAAACAAACAATGTAAAAAACTACAACTTACCATGTTTCAACATCTGTAAATGAAAGAATTAAAAAAATAAGTGAGAAAAAGTACATGACATGTTCAAGCAAACTAAAACAGTTTCTAGTACCTTATTATCGGAATATAACGAAGCATTTTAAAAAGCTTTTTACATCTGTCCCATGGCAGCCACTTGATGAATATCCAGATGATGTAATACCAATCAAGAGTAGTGGCCTCTATTCAAGGCTAATGGCCCATCAGCCCTGAGCTTATCCCAGTTTCTGTAGCATTAAGTGACTAGGAGTATCTGTACTCCCCCTAGTCCATCACAGGGTTACCCCCAGCATTAAATTTGTCGATACCCATTTATACACCTGGGTAAAGAGAGGCACTACAACAGTGAAGCGTCTTGCCTAAGAACACAACGCAGTGCCCCAGCCAGGTCTTGAACCCAGACTGCTTGATCTGGAGTCCAGCACACTAACCATTAGGCCACCATGCCTTCTACCTTGCCTAACAGTAGCTAGTCACGGCTGTTGTTTTCTCTGGTGTGGAACTGGAGTGAGTTTTTTGCAGGTCAGAACTTTTTTCCTGATCACAAGATATCCTCAAAAGTTTTGTTAAAATTAAATGATTAAAATATTTTGTACCTTTAGGAGAGCAAGTGATGAGATGTAGACTTGTTCTGCTGTGTCTACAACTGGTGCATCACTCGGTGGAGGCTGCAAGAAAAACAAGCACAAACAACACATTTTTATCCATTTGAAAGAAGCAACCAACCCAGCTATTCTATGTCAGTAATTTCTTTCTCTACTACAAACCAAAGGTTTAAAAGGGTAAAAAGGTAGTTATCATGTCTCTACTTCGCTTATGTAAACAGGGGTTTCAATAAAATTTGAAGTAGGCAGCTAGTTCAAATAGAGTAGCCGACTGCATCCACAAGGTTTGAAAGGATCTTTCTCTAGTTTCTTCAGTTTAACGGAAAAAGTATCTGACACTTTTCGTCGGCCGTCGGTGCTTATTGAAAGCACTGTGTAAACATAAGCTAGTAGAATAACATTTTGCGCTCAATTTTCATATGAGTTCCACAATGTTTCAGAAATGACAACCTGAAAAACTTGAAATCTGGAAGACTGCCAATTTTGCATCAAGATACCTTTTCTCAATCCTAAAAATTGAGTTAAGGCTTTACATGTTTTGATGTAGATGAAAATAAAAAGACGAAGTTAAGACAATTAATTTGTCTCAAATTGCATCCATCCATCTTCACAAAAAAATATTTCTTTGATCTGAGAAAATGGCTTCTTTTCTAAGCCAAGTGATCTTTATATTATAAGCTTACATGCAACTAGTTTTATTTGTCTGTCTCTTGTGTGGAAACTGCCATTTATGTGATAAAAGCCAGTGTACGTATACACGACGCAAAAAGTTGGCAGTTGTCTATGGATATAAAAAAGATTATTTATAACTAGAAATACACGTTAACTTAAGAAGTTTTAATTTCACAAGAATCTTCAGACCTGAGACCAACATTAGTCTTCATTTGATCATGAACCGAAAATCGAAAAAATACTCGCGTTTGGAACAGGTTATTTTTAGATTTTAAAGCGTAAATTCCATTATATTTACTTACTTGTCCAACTCCAGGAATACCACCGGATCCCAAACGTAATATTCTGTCCATTTTAAAGTTGAAAAAGAAAAAAATTGTGCCTCTTCACTTCGTCAATGACAATGCAGTTTTCCAATATGGCGACTGTATGCTTACCCGCTGATATACCGCTGGCTCGTAATTGTTTTTTTCCTCTTCCTAGTCTCCCACTAACGCCACGGCCAAATCCGGTAAGCGGAACGGTCGCGACTATAAATCGGCGATCAGATTTTTGTTTGTTTGTTTGTTTTTAAAAGGGAGAGGGAAAAAAGAACGCCTGATACATTTATTTAACCGGCCGCCATCCTTCCCACAATTTTATAAATAACTAAGGTCTGAAATAAAATACAAACAGGGGCAACAAACATAACACATGAACTACGCATGGTTTGAAAAATAATCTAAAAATTTACTTGACGTTTCGCATGCTACAGCACGCATCTTCAGAAGTGACGGTTACAAAAAAAACGAAAGATTTAGAACCTAAAAATACAAAGCGAGGTACTGGTAACTAATTAAACAATAATGAAAACAAAAGGTGAGAGCTATAATCCTATAAATAAAGCCACAGCTTTTCACTGCCAACATTGTCATTGAGGGTGGGTTTTAAGTCCCGTATAAACAGTGTTTCTTTTATTTTACAATGTAAATCACAACGTCCACTGGCTAAGACCTCGAAATGGTCCCATTTGATGTTGTGGCCGTTGGAGATTGCGTGATCAGCAACAGCGGAGGCGTCAATCACTTGCGTAAGGGCTTTAAAATGCTCGACCTTTCTGTCATGCAATCGTCGCTTTGTTTTGCCGATACAGAAAGCATCACAATCCCAGCAACTGGCTCTGTATACGACCTTAGATTTTTGTGAGCAACTCAAACGATCTCTGTAAGGAAAAAAGGACTTAATCCGGCAAGTGTTCTGAAAAATCAACCTAAGATTGACAAAACCATAAAATTTATTAACACAAGATTTAAGACGGCGTTTAAAAACTTCGCTTTGGAAGCCTAAATAAGGCAGCACAAGGATTACATCTTTCTTGGGAACCGTGGTTACAGTTTCGGAAGGTTGGCAGTGAAAAGGAGAAGAGGAGAATAAGAATTCTGAACGCGAAGCTTATCTACGAGTTCATTTCCCTTTTTATATAATGATATAAACTTTCTCTTTGCAGTACGTTTAGTCTCTATTTTATTATTTCAGTTCTACTTTTACAACGTTGTGTCACACCTGCATGAAATTTAATTTAATTATTCAGAAATAGAGCAGCACTTTTCAGTAGATTACACCCGTTAAAATGATACTTGTTTCCATAGGAACGATATGGCGATACACTGTTCTCTCTATAAAATTCTTAAAGCGTAAACGGCGCAAAAAACACATGGCAAAAAATTTTATACTGAAAAGGTACACAACTGAAATCGTGTACCTTCAACATCGATAAAAACTAGTTTTCTCAATTATTACAACTATTCTTAAGCTGAATATTTTTTATTCTTATTACCACTATTACAATACATTTTCTAACTATGGGATACAAAACAAAAGGACGGCTATTGTTATCTAACTTAGCTCAATTATATTACAATACATTTCTTTCAATTTTTGCCATTATTATTGTTACAGCTGATACTTCCACTACTTATCATTGTTGCCTGATCCAGGGAGTGTATGCAAGGAGAGCGTTCAATTCCAAAAAGATATTTGAAATCATTGCTTAGCGACCGCAGTTCAGTTCTTGTCGTCACCGCAATTATTCCACGAGCTCGCGTTGGATATGAGATAGCCGATAGCCAACGAGGCGCGTAGCGCCGAGGTTAAAGCACCCAAAGAACAGAAAGAATTGCAAAATTTGAGCTCCCCGGGTTTTTTTTCGTGTTTTTGCTGACGCGTACACTTGCCATATTTGTGGTCCATGGTATATGAGCTCATATACCATGGCCTGTAAACAAATCAAAACTCGGGAATTGCAATATACCATGCTGTAAGGGACAAATCTTGTTAAAATAATTTATATTACATCACAACATTTATTGTCTTTTAGGGGAGAAATGGTCACCCAACACAAACACCAGCTATCACTTTTGTTCGGCTTGTTGTATTTTGCAACACTAATTCCATTGTTTTTTTTCTTCAGAGGTTCGCCATGGGCGGCGCAACCGGTGAGGCAGGTAGGGCATTTGTCCCACCAACCCTGGACAGCTCATCAAAATGGCGGCAGGCTAAGCTGTATGGCAGATATTAGAAATCAGTTTGTTTCAGTATCAAATGACAGAAGAATCACTTTCGAAAATTTGGTGTTGATTCAAGCCATGTTTGATTGATTTAATTGTTAAGTTTTAAATACTTCTTTGACCACAATCACATTTTTTTTTTTTTTAATATTTCAACACTTCATGTTCATGTTCAAAATGGAATCCTGGCATTTGCCATATTTAAGCGATTTCACATGATTGCATTGCATCTCCGAGCACTAAGATTTTCAAAAATTTCCGTGGGCGTGTCACCGGACCCCATGCATAGCAAGTCGCATCTTCAGCACTCCGCAAGGGCGCTTTCGCTTCCATATCGCGTCTCCACTCGATTATGCCCTGGCACCAATCTTAATTTCTTAATGACGAACAGTACTATATATATGATCAGCTTGTGAATGAAATGACTAAAACAGTTTTTGGTACTGGCATATTTGTCATCAACTGATCCTTTTCTAAAACTCTACCTATCTGCTAAGATTCTTGAAATTTTATCGCAACTTTCGAAAGTAACCAACTGCTAGTTACAAACTAACTTGGTAGAAACCCTCGGAGAGAAGCACCCCTTTCCCCCCCCCCCCCCCCCTTCCCCCTGAATAGAAAAAGGCGTCTTATTTTAAAACAAACGAGGGTCGTAATGAACGCATTTCAGTTACATTCTTGTCTCGCTGTTTCACTATATCACGAGCTAATCAAAAGTTTTTAAAACTATACATTGAACTTAACCGATTGGAATGCTTATCAAGGTTTGATTCTTTACTTATAAATTTATAAAGCTTAAGGGGGGTGACTCTTAACTACCAATTTGTTTCTAAGGCAGGTTTTTAATTGCTATATTTTGGAAACAAAACCTCATACGGATAAGCTTTTTGCACGAGTTTGTTCAATTGAAGATTCCTCCAAGAGTTTCAAGTCACGGTCATATTTAACGCGTCACGTGACCAGAACAGAATAAACCCTAAAACTCAAACGGCGGATAGATTTTAAAATTAAAATGAGCGTCAATAGATAAAGAACGTCCACATGCGTAATGTGACGTATCGTTTTCATGAAATTCGCATTATTATAAGAGTTATGGCCTAATATACACTCATATTTACAGACTTTCATCAGTAGCGTTTCCTTTTTTCATGTAAACGGTAAAAGCATACGTCAGATTATAAAGACGGCCACGTTATCTCTGATTCGTAAGAGAAATCGGAACTTTACCTTGTTTCCGTGGAGTTTTAGGGATTTTAAATTCTAACGCGCGGTTTGGGACTGGCACCAGCTTCGCACGCGCAATGATATATTTTTCAAAGCAGATGTACCCCCAAATAAAATTCACCATTTAGCGTTACAAAAAGCTTCAAAATCGCTTGCTTCAAAATACAGTCTTCAGCCATTCCTTGGCAACTGCTCCAGATCTGTAGTTAAGAGGCTCCCCCCTTAATTGTTATATTGCAGGGTGTAGACACTAAACTTATTCGTTTTTAGACAGTTTCATAAAACACTTCCACCTCGTCTGGTTTAAAACTTTGAGTACCAGCCAAGAATGTATTGGCGAATTCGCTCCCATGGCTGTGTCCAGTTGGTGGGTTGTATGTGTATCCAAGGGATGAAGAACTTGATGAGCCGCCGCTGGAAATGTAAATATCCCCTCCAAATAGAGGTCCATAGACAGAGCAACTGTACGTAGCATGTTCATAAGACAAATAATCTCCTGGTGGCCTGAATGTTACTGGTCCCCAGCCTGGCTTGTTTACCAACGAAAACAAGAACGCGGTTGAACTGGACAGATATACACAATTTTTAGCTGTTCAAAGAAAGACATAATTAAAATGTTTCTAATAATTTCTGCTCTTTAGGCTATTTCAGTATTCACGAATGATCTGCAGGATTTTTAGCTCATAATCCTTATCTCCTGTTACTTGTGTGATTTTATATCCACAATTTAACAAGTGCATTATTAATATCAAAACACATGCAAAAATAGATAAAAGAAAACTGGAGTTACAGTAGTTTTTTTTTTAACACTCATTTCAATGTTGCTTTTCGCGCACAGAAAAGTTGCTGAAGCCACTTACTCTATTTTTAATTTCGAACAAAGTAAGTGAGCTTGGTTGGATAGCTTTCAGTAATATAAGCTTCCGTGATTTAAATGCAATTGTCAGTTTCCATATTTTATTATTATTTATTTTTGAAAAAATTTAAAATATGCCAAGTAATTCAGTGGAGTTTTCTCCTTTTTTTGCCTCGTGTCACGCTTGTAACACGAGTGACACGAGGTATATGTTATGTGTGGGTCAGCTGCCTTCTGGTCATTCGAAACTGGAAGAACTAACATGCAAGATTCCTGATATTCTTAATGTAAGATAAATTAATTAATTCTGGCGGTTTTATCAAACTACAGTCCAAATTTGCAGTGTTTAAAGGGTTTAAGTAAAATATGGACCTTCCTCTACGGTTCTCGCAGTAACATTCTAATCTTTATAACAAGATTCTAGAGTTGTGAAAAGCTGTTTAAAAAACTCTTTCGATTTTGAAATTGCACACACAAGTCTCACAAATACGGTGGCCCAATCTGCCACGGCAAAACTGGTACTTTTCCACGGCAAACCTTACTTTCTCAAGACAAAACTTACTTTTCAACGGCAAAACTTACTTTCTCAAGATAAATAGAATTTTTCCGCGGTTTGGAAATTAGCGGGAAAATATTCTCTCGTCGGTATGAACTCTCTAGGGGTTATGAACAGGGTATTTAGGAGTGGTTTTATGCTAATTCGTCCTCTTGGTGCTCTTTTCTGGAGGTGACTCGCTTTTATTCGTGTTGCTCTCATCCTTATGGAAGACTCAGCAGGAGCTAGCACCTCTATTTCACCAGAACTGAGTGCTGTTTTAGATGCCCAGAAGAATGCCATTTTATCTGCCGTTAACTCCCAGATCCAAGGTCTTCAGACCAACCTGCTTCAAGCCCAGTCTGATTTAGCGGTTCAAATTGCGACGGATCTTCAGCCTGACAATTACGTCTTCAAGAAGAAAGGAAACGAGCAACAGTTTAGTTTCAACCGCAAAGTGGCCAAGACGAGTAATTCGGCCCTGAAAGCCCTGGAAGGTGGAAATATTCCTAAAGCCAAGGAAGAGCTTAACAAAGGTATTTCTTTGCTAAATAATAGGCAAAAAATTATTAAATTGGCCGACAAATCTGAATTCGGTTGGGCTACGGTGCAAGAGTATGTTTGCGATGATTTGGCCGACGACGAGGCCGACGCTTCGAAGATTAAGAAAGCCGAGAAAAGAGCCGCCGTTAAGATCAAAACGCTGCAAGAGAAAAAGAGGAAAACTAGTCCTAAAGGTTCCTCTTCTGCGCTTTCATCTTCTAGCGCCTCCAGAGTTGGCGGTACGTTTAGCTCTTTTCCTCCAGCTACTAGTTATTTTCGTCCACAAGGTCGATACCCTTACAACTCATTCAGAGGCCTCGACATGTGCTTTCGATGCGGTAAACGAGGAAACTGGGCCAATATGTGCCCCACCAAAGACAAACCGTTGTCTTCAGGATCAAAACCTTAATTTTTTGGATCAGTACGAATTTGAACAGGATATCGAGGCATCCAGCTTTACTCAAGGAAAACTGCATGCGAACTTCACATTTTGGCGTGATATTATCCAGGCTTCGGACTTTGTTCTAGACATTATCCAGAATGGTTACAAGATTCTTTTTATGGAATCGCCTTTCCCGTTTTCGATTGAAAATAGATCTTCCGCCCTTCGTAGGGATAGTTTTGTTCGGGAGGCAATTTCAGAGTTGATGGCACGTGGCTGTGTAAGGGAAGTTCAGGAATACCCTCAATTTTGTAATCCGCTGCACGTCGCTGTCCAGTCTTCAGGAAAGTTAAGACTTATTTTAGATTTGTCTCATTTAAACAAATTTGTCGTCAAAAAATCTGTCAAGTATGAAGATTTAAGAACCGTTCTTCAAATGTTTTCGCCTGGGATGTTTGTCTTCTCCTTCGACCTCAAATCGGCATATCATCACATTGACATTTGTGAAGAACATATGAAGTTTCTGTCGTTCAAATGGCCTTCAGTCGATGGCGTGATGCATTTCTACGAGTTTAAAGTGCTACCTTTTGGTTTAACTTCAGCGCCGTATATTTTTACAAAAGTCATACGTCAATTAGTTAAGTTTTGGAGGGCTCACGGCCATTTAGCCTTGATGTATCTGGACGATGGCATCGGGGGGAAATTTGTCTTTCGAAAGTGCCGAAAACATTAGTGTTCAAGTTCGTAAGGACCTGACTTTGGCCGGTTTTACAGCTAATGACGAAAAATCAAATTGGGAACCTGTCCAGAAGTTAGTCTTCTTGGGATCGGTTTTGGACTTCCAACACGGTTTGATTCATATTCCCGAAGAGCGTATTCTCAAGCTGAAATCCTCCATTGCTTCCTGTCTTCAAAAAAGTAGTATTTCAGCCCGTGGTCTTGCTTCAATTACGGGGCAAATTATTTCTATGTCGTGTGCTGTCGGTAATATTACAAGATTGTTGACAAGAAATTGTTATGCGGCCCTAAAGCAAAGAACCTCCTGGGATCAGCCTTTGGACGTGTCCCTTGAGATTCGTAATGAGCTTTTATTTTGGCAGAACAACATCGACTCCATTAATGGCAAGCCTATGTCGCCCAAGTCAAGTGCTGTTGGCGTTGTTTATTCTGACGCAAGTGACACTGGTTTTGGTGGCTATTTCGTTCAATGCTGTCAGGATTTTGTGTCTGGCACTTGGTCCGAAAAGGAAATGCATACCAGTTCTACTTTGCGAGAAATTTTGGCCGTTAAATTTGTTCTTCTTTCTTTACTGGACAAGTTGTCAGGATTGACTGTGAAATGGTTTACAGATAATCAGAACGTTCCCAGCATGCAGTAAAGGTCATTTGCAGACTGAAGCTTTGTCGATTTTTAACATTTGTTGTCATCGCGGTATTTCGATCGAGATGGAATGGATCCCTAGATCTCAGAATGACCAGGCCGATTTTCTCAGCCGCATTTACGATCCCGATGACTGGGGTCTTTCGTGGGATACATTTCAAAACATTGATATTGTTTGGGGTCCGCACTCTTTCGATCGCTTTGCTAACTATTTAAATGCCAAACTTCCGAGGTTCAATTCTAGATTTTGGAATCCAGGCTCGGAAGGAATTGATTCATTCGTTATGAACTGGGCGGGGGAGAACAATTATGTATGTCCGCCTATTTGCCTTATTCCGCGAGTGTTACTTCATATGCGTAACTGCAAGGCGTCAGGGACTGTGGCATTCCGCTCCCTTCTGGCCAATGATTAGCGCCGGCGGTGATAAATTTTCCGATTTTGTTGTTGACTGGATGGATCTTCCATCTTTAAAAGAAGCTTTCATTCCCGGTAGATGTAATAGCGTCTTTGGTAATGAGAATTTAAACTTTAGGATGCTTGCTTTGAGAATCCATTTTGTCTGAAAGTTTTTCCTCTTGTATTTTATATTGTTTTGTTGTCCTTTTTTCTTTCTTTGTACTCTTGGGGCCGTGCGGCCTCCAGTGAGCACACGATAGCAAATAAAGTTGTGTTTTTATGATCTGTTTTGGCGTTATTGCTGTTGCGCACGGGTGGAATATGTGGAGAGTATTTAGACGAGAGTAGAATTTTTCCGCGGTTTGGAAATTAGCGGAAAAATATTCTCTCGTCGGTATGAACTCTCTAGGGGTTTTGAACAGGGTATTTAGGAGTGGTTTTATGCTAATTCGTCCTCTTGGTGCTCTTTTCTGGAGGTGACTCGCTTTTATTTTATTTTTATTTTTACTCTCTTTTTCTTATGATTTATTCGTTTATTTATTTATTTATCATTTATTTCTATCAGGGCCAAAAATTTAGGGTTCGTTCTTTTGAGCTCTAGATTCTAGGGCCTATTTGTGCACGAGATGTATGGGACCACATGTGCCCGGTAGGTAGGGCCTTTCTTGCTCCCTAGGAATATGGGATCACCTGTGCCTGAACTTTAGGTTTTTTACCCCCGAAAAGTATGAGACGTTCTGGGCTTATTTTGTTAGGGGGATTGCTTGCCCATGAGTATGCGTGGGACCATCTGTGCCCGAAGAATTGGGCCTTTTTTGCGCCCTAAAAATTCAGGAACTTCTGTATCTAAAATGTTAGGGCCGGTGTGCCTACATGAAGTATGGGACCATCTGTGCCCAAATGTTAGGGGCCTTTGTTTGCCCTTGAGAATGAATGGGACCATCTGTGCCCCCCTTTTGTTTTTTGCGCCCTGGGAATTAAGGTCTATCTGTATCCAAATAGTTGGGCTGTGTGCCACCATGAAGTATGGGACGATCTGTGCCCGATATATAGAAGCTCTTTTGTGGCGAAAGTGGGTAAGCTATTTGTGTAGCCGAGACGTATTTTTTGTTGGGCTCTTTCTCGAGCCCGTTTATGTCTTTTTTGTATTGCTATTACCTTTTTGTTCACGTCATGTTTTTCTTTGTTATTTTGCTAATTTGCTTGTCAGTTTTATTTTGATTTTAGATGTGTTTCAAGCAGAGATGTGGACCGAATTCTTTGCCGCTATCCCCGACTATCTCCAGCCCTTGGTTAGTCGAGTCCAGGAAACCGTGCTCGCTTCCAGAGCCGATGGCACTATTCGCACTTACCTGGCTGGTTTTACTCGTTGGAAGTTTTGGGCGTCGTCTAATTGTATTCGCCACATGCCCGCCAACCACTTTCAAGTTTCAGTTTACCTGCAGTGCCTAATCCTGGAAGCTAATTCTCCTTCTCCAGTTCTTAATGCTGTTTACAGTATCGACTGGGCCCAACAGCTGGCCGGTTTACCCAAGGTCTCGGTGCATCCTATAGTTTCTGCCATGGTTAGCGCGTCTCAAAGGATTCTGGGGAAGGCTAAATCGAAGAAAGAACCCATCACTCCCGAGATGCTGAGGGCGCTTGTATCCTCCAAGATTTCAGATAAGTCTCCTTCCTTATCGGATTTGAGAGCAGTAGCTTTATGTCTCATAGGATATGCTAGGTTTTTTCGTTTCAGTGAGCTATGCTCTATACGAGCTTGTGACATAAAGTTTTTTCCTACTTATGTGTCCATATTTTTAGAGTCGTCCAAGACAGACGAATACCGTGATGGGGCGTGGACAACAATAGCGCGATCAGACCTGGAAACCTGTCCCGTAAAGGCTTTAGAGCAATACATTGCTGCCGCTGAAATTGATCTTAGTGAGGATTTACCGTTATTCAGAGCCCTCTTGTCTCCTCGATGTACATCTAAAGTTCGACGTCAAGGCTTAAGCTACAGCAGAGCCAGGGAGATCGTTAAGGACGCTTTCAAAGACATTACTGACGTTTCCTGCATAAGTCTTCACAGTCTCAGGGCCGGAGGAGCCACAGCTGCCGCCAATGCAGGCATCGCTGATAGACTTTTTAAGAGACACGGTCGTTGGCAGAGTGAAAATGCTAAAGATGGTTATGTTAAAGACAATGTTCAGTCCCTACATTCAGTCTCGAAATCATTAGGAATCTAATTTAATAAGACCGAGCCCAGCAGGTCGGAGGGTTTCTATCCATAGGGCTGGGGTTTTTCCTCTGCATTACCGCAGCGAGCGCGGCGAGGTTTTTTCATCCTATGGATGCTCGTTGGTACCCTCTCAGTTTTTCGCCTAGATTTTTCTCGTGACCATATTTTACTTTCCCTTTGTAGATATTTGAGTCCTTGTCCGTGCGGCCTCCAGTGAGCACACGATAGCAAATAAAGTTGTGTTTTTATGATCTGTTTTGGCGTTATTGCTGTTGCGCACGGGTGGAATATGTGGAGAGTATTTAGACGAGAGACTTACTTTTCTGTGATCCTACTTGTTTTTAAAGTGGTAGTCAAGTGATCACGATGACAGAGATTCAGTGGGGATTCTTGCTCCATGCAATGTTCGTGGACAGCTCAATGTGCTAGTTCTGACATACATTTTAGATGGATCAACGCTTCTAGAAATATATAGAGGGAACGTTACTCACGTGATGTCCAAGACGCACTCGTGTATCCCCCAAAGATGTACTTTCCTACACGGATAATTGTAACCGTTGGGCCTTTATGGTCGCACAATGAATGGAAAGTCGTTGAAGCCCAGCCATTCGCTGATGCAAGCCAGCAGCATTTCCATTGAGACTTGCTTTGCATGACAGGCTTCAACCAGTTCCATAAAGTAGTCAGATGAGTGACATTCTTTTGCAAGATTTTTGAATAATCTAAACCAGCTGTGTCAATCAAGAAAAGATTTTGACCCAACTTAGCCCCCGCGTATACAAATACGTCAATACAAACGGATATCTTAAGTTAGTTACGCCTTTCCTCCACGCGCAAACCCGGAGGGGGGGGGGGGGGGGCACTCCCATATATGGGCTATATAGGTTTGTGCCGCGGGATCGCGGGATAGGGTAAAATTTTTGAGGTTCTCGGTCCTTAAATAGGGTATCATTTTTGCTCCTTTTGGCATGGTGTTCCCAGTGTTATCCTTAGATAGGGTACCTAAATTCTATCAGCTAAAATACATGCCCAACTAGATGTAAGAAAAAAAAAATGGTCTGTTTAAACTATCAACTAGTAGCAAAGCGATTTTGTAAAGATTTGCTTTGATTTCGCTTCTCCTCTCCTTGAATAGGGTGTCATTTTTCGGGTTTGGGCCTTAAAAAGGGTATCAATTTTCGTTTTCTTTATCCTTAAATAGGACCAGGGTTTAAGAACCTTCGCGGCACACCCCTATCCGAAATTTATGGGAGTACCCCCCCCCCCCCCCTCACGGGCACGCAAACGACATGTAAATGGTCCTAAATGAAGTATATAAACCGTGTATATTTTCGCAAACGCTTTGTGTGGACAGACACAAATGAACACATTTGTAAACGTTGACTTGAGAAGTAATTTACACGTGCTCGAGAACTGTCGTCTGTCAGACGTCAACCGTTTGCGTGAAAACGATACGGAAGAATTAGTCTTGTTTCGGATTCCCTACATACTACATTGGATTTCCTGAATACCACATTGGATTTCCTGAATACTAATTTGGATTTTCTGCATACTGGCAACTGTCTTCCTACATACTAATGAAGGGATTCCCGCTGCATACTAAGAACTGTCTTCCTACATATATGCTAATGAAGGGATTCCCGCTACATACTAATAACTGTCCTCCTGCATATATACTAATGAAGGGATTCCCGCTACATACTAATAACTGTCTACCTGGATATATGCTAATGAAGGGATTCCCGCTACATACTAATAACTGTCCTCCTGCATATACTAATGAAGGGATTCCCGCTACATACTAATAACTGTCCTCCTGCATATATGCTAATGAAGGGATTCCCGCTACATACTAATAACTGTCCTCCTGCATATACTAATGAAGGGATTCCCGCTACATACTAATAACTGTCTTCCTGCGTATATACTAATGAAGGGATTCCCGCTACATACTAATAACTGTCTTCCTGCCTATATACTAATGAAGGGAGTCCCGCTGCATACTAAGAACTGTCTTCCTGCATACATACTAATGAAGGGATTCCCGCTGCATACTAAGAACTGTCTTCCTGCATATATACTAATGAAGGGATTCCCGCTCCTGCATATATACTAATTAAGGGATTCCCGCTGCATACTAATAAGTGTCTTTCTTTTCACGACAATACGACACCGGCACGAATTATTATTCACAAACGACAAATATATATGAGCCATCAGCCTTTTTGCTGTTTCAGATATCGTAATAGTTCCTGAGAAACCTTGTTTTCTACTTCGTCTTTGTCGAACTTTTCTTCACCAGGCAACACGTTTGTTCGCAACCTGCAACTGTCGTGAGTGGTTGCCTTAAGGTCAACAAACAAATAACCAAATGGTCTCTGTACCGCATCTTCGTACTGTTTTATGAACCAAGCAGTTTGTCCAGGATACATTTCTTTTGCTAGGGGCAAAATCTGTAGATTGTCGCGGGGGTTCTTGTAAAGGACCAAGTAATGGCTGTTTAAGCTGATGCTTCGATTGCCTTTGCCTTGATAGAATAGATTTTGCACAATGCAAATGACACTCAAGTTTCGATGATGCGATCCTTTAGTAAACAGGTTCAACGTTATATAACGTAGTGATAAATCATAACCTCTTTTGTGTTCTGGCAAGAATAAAATTCTCGAATTCAAAAATAGCTAGAGTTATTGGCTTTCAAAAAAGTAAAAATGCGAAATCTAAACTTGGAAACGAACAGAACACAATAGAGTACACCAAGTTTATGTTCCTCGCGAATCAAGTCCTGAAATTCTATATCGACGGAGAAAAATTGGACACAAAATTGCAGGTTTTGAGGCTTCCGAAGACTTTCCAAGCCGCTGTTTACAATCGTGAATGAACGCTATTCAAATCCGCTACGTTCCAGTGCACGGGATTCAAAGCTGAAAAAAATAACGTGTAATTTTAAAATACAAAGAACTTTAAAATATGTATTCATGAATGTTTTGTTTGTTGTCGTCCTCAGTCGTTGTAGTTCGTGCAAACTCTTTACAGGTCAAATGAAACAAATTTTCGACATTCTTTCTTTTGCGATTTTAAAGCAACCAAACGCTAAAAGAACCCATTATTAAGTAAACTTCTGAAGAAATTTTGCTTTCTGAGCCTTAAAGCGTGAACTATAGCAAAAAGTACGAAGATTTCCGAAGGCTTCACGAAAACGTTTCCAAAATGACCTCATACTGGAATGGAAGGAATGGATCGAGCTTTGAATTTTGTGACGTAATAGTTTTGTTTTTGACGGCTTTGCGATCGAGGGCACGATCATCACTTGAAGAGCGAATAATGTAAAGTTTGAGAGTATGAGTCAGTCTGAGTAATTCAAGTAATTCTGAAAAGACCTAAGTTCTTTTAAAACATGGTAGTTATATTTTTACTACTCTGGAATCCAGTTTAAAAGATTGATAATTATTAAAGCAATGAGTAAAATTGTGAGCATTGTGCGATATAGGAGGATTTCAAACACTGGATGGCTAATGAAAATCATCAGTCCGCTCAGCTTGGTATGGAAGAAAGAATTTTGTTATATACCTCAACTGAAATGCAGGTTTTTTTGGATTTGCACGCAATTATATATAATCAGGACGTGTGCGGCTTGAAACCCGGATCGGTATGAGCGCGAATGTGGATGTGGCCAAAAGCTTAGATTGTATTCACTATTTTCTTTTTCGTCCTCGAGAGCCACACAAAACACAAGAATAAATTTCTACACAAAAATTTAACTTGAATGAAAGGATATTTCTCAATGCAAATTCGAAACCGCAAACCATCACGCAGGGTAAAACTTTCTTGAACGAATAAATTCGTGTCGTTTTCAGCTGAAGGAAAATTCAGTGGTGAATAATAAATACAGAGCGTTTACCGACTGTCTCCGCGGACACTGTGAGGTTTCTTTCTATTACCTGTTTATTGTTTATAGTCCATATTTTGGTCACAGAAATAAATTTTATTTAGCTTGTACATGTTAGCATGCGTCAAAAACACATCTCAAAAAGCGTGCACGTGGAAGCTGCATTATTCGGTGACGATATTGAATCGATACTGAAGTTGATATTGAAGTTCGCAATACTTTCCAAGCCAAACCAACAAAATAAAAGTGTTAATAATCATAATAAAAATACTAGCAAGCTCCAGTTATGAAACTTCCTTACTTCCAACTTGCTACATAAGCAAAAGATGAACAAACAGTTGTACGTAGTCACTCTGTTTTTCGGCGGGCATTCTTCGCCGTATTTAATTTGGTCTTCGACGGGCACTCTTCGCCGTATTTAATTTTCTGATCAAAAAGTCGTTGGGACTCCATCCTCTTTAAGGCAAGTCTTAGAGACTTGAAGGCAGAACCCAGAAACCTCCTTACTGATAGCAGTTTTCAGTGAAATGAGCCGCATAAATGCGTGAGTGCTTGTTTTGGTTCAAACAATTCTCTTTTCATTTTTACAACCCAACGTTCTCTAAATTTTGAATCTTCAGAAAACTTAAAAGTACTTACTCTAGACTTTGTATTATTTCAGTTTATTGCTGCTCAAAACGCCATGATTTTCCGCTTT
This sequence comes from Meandrina meandrites, assembly GCA_963693305.1. NCBI lineage: Eukaryota > Metazoa > Cnidaria > Anthozoa > Scleractinia > Meandrinidae > Meandrina > Meandrina meandrites. The sequence continues at coordinate 36,670,856 of OY855907.1, forward strand.
AAGGTATCAGATGCTCTTTTTTCATGAAAGTTCATACGAATCTGCAACATAATCCATTGTAAAAAATATGTTTTTGTCGTTTTGTGTTGCTTTTTTTCGTAAAAATGTAGAACTGCATTGTTATTCGTTTGTCATCAAGGTAATTGATGCATGTCATCAATCGACCGGCACGCGATATCGAACGCGTGAGTCGAATCATTTTCGATCGAACAGGAACGCGCTGCGGTTGATATTTTCTTCGCTTTAGGTTTTGTTATATGTAAATGTAAGTGGTCGTATATGTAAATAGGTGTCAGGAAAGGCGAAAAGCGTTAACAGAACCCTTCGCTCTTTGTTCCGTCGAAAAGCGGAGGGTGAATATGTTTGTAATAAACAATAACCATCTTCAAAGAATTACATTTTTAAAGCTGTTGTTGATTTCATATCATGCGTGTTCAACAAGTATTACATGAAAATGTACGATCTTTCCAAGAAGAATTAACACTGAGATAAAAGAATTTCATTTCTTCAAGAAGCAAGTCTCGAGGAGGAACGACATTGTTATTGTCCGCATCTTTTGTAGCGGCGGCGGTCTTTGCAGTCTTTGCATACATGTATTTTTCCCTGGCGCGTTTGGTTCTTTGCTTTCCTGGGACGCTCATTGTTCTATAAAATTAAGGAGAAACTGAGCATCAACTAAAGAACATCGATGCTTTCGGGTTCATTGAAAGTTACCGATAAATAACCGTGTTATTATCAGCACGTGTTGTTTCAACTTTTAGAGTGCGCCTGGAGCCGGTGTTGTATCGAATTTCGTGGCTTCCAGTGGACTTGCACAACTATGAAAAGACGACGGTTTCGCTGACAGATTTGCCTAATTAAGCAGACACCTCGCTGCAGGGAGCCCAAAAACTTTAGGCGCAGTTTTCTCGGCAATAAAATTTTGCGATTTACGGTATATTCTCGAAGCTCCAAGTCAGACGGGTTTTAATCGATTGACTTCAAATTTCGCGTGTTGCGAGATTTACACCTTAGCTAAAATAAGGTGTCTGGGAATTTTATTTTTCGGCTTTGTTTCGGAGATATTCGCATTTTCTCACGGATAACCTCCCGAAAACCAATAACCAAACTTTGAAATACAATATTTCGAAAACAAGGAAACCAATCGCCAATCGCAGACACCTTTTTAAAGAACAACATCTGCGGTTCACAAAAATGTCAATAAGTTTAAATTCCATCAAATTCTCGGGGAGTTGGAACTCGTGATATGATCATGGGTCATTTGTTAGAAAATGTCAAAAAACTGGGATCAGACATAAAATTCACAAAAATAGACTCCAAATCAGAAATATACATTTATTAAGTAATAAAGGAACGCAGTTTGAGAGAATAAATTAGGATTAGGCGCGCGAATTTCGCGACTTTTCGAGAAGCGGTCTGAAAGGGCACCTGATACCTTAAACGAAGTCACCGACTTGGTGAACTTCAGAACTGAACGGTTTTGAATTTCCTGCAATCTTACAGGTCACCAACAGTGACGTCTTAGTTGTGTTTCCGACAATTTCCCGACAATTTTTCCGACTGCTCCACGATTATGAAGGCCAAAAATAAGCAGTTTTAAACTTGCAATATCTCTGCGATGCAAAGTCCAATTACTTTGAAACTTCAGAATATGTTTATTTGGCTCTTAATTAACAGATTGGGCAAAAATAAAGAAAAATCAAAATTTTGGTTCATTTGACCTTTAAATAAATATATACATAATGAGAGTAAGGGTCCTGCGCGACCTTAAGGAGAACATACCAGTGTCTGAAGACGGTAAGCTTAAATTGATGCCCTACAAAGATGCACTAGTTAAACTCGCTGAAGCAAATGTTCCCTTGAAGGCAAAGATGCTGTCCTTGTGCAAGAGGGTGGAGGATTTATACAAGAAAGTTGACCCCTGTTTGGGGTTTCTTATGTTATAAAGGCAACGTTCTTCCTGAAAATTTAATCATTTGTATCTTGCTTTAAACGAGCGTTAGTCAATATGAAACGAAAGATCGAATGGGATGAAGAGGACGACAGCGGACAAGAAGATAGCACAACCTCTCATGACGGAGCGATAGTGAAGAGCCCCGGATTACAGATGTTTTGAATAGCCTTTCCCTGGCAGTTTCAAGAAAATATGCCTCTGGACTGTTGCATAGTATGGCCACTTCCAAAAATATCTTGTTTTGGACACCTCGCGGACAATTACTCCGAAATCAGGGTATAATACCAGTAACAAACATCTCGGAACTGGTTGAGTATGCTGTACTTCCTCATAACAGTGATGTTGCCAAACCCTGTGCACTCATGCAATACCTTCATGCAGGGAGTGGCAGAGTTGGGGTTTAATAAGAACTTGATAAAGAATAAGAAACTTCTAAGCGATCTGTTTATGTCAGATCGTGGTTAAATAAACGGCACGCAATGCATGCAGAAGCGATGACGTTTCACAAGGGGTCTTTAAGAATTTTGAGGAAATTTCACAGAAAATTTCAAAAAAAAAAATAAAAGTAGCTGACAACTTCTGTGTTGAATGATTGTTCGACAAAAGTTGCGTTATCTTGTAGTGCGACATCCGATACTGACGACATACGATACAAGGTCAAACGCTGTCTTGAAAATGTTTAGCTCTTTTCTTTTAAACTGTTATAAAAAATGTAAAGATTTCTGTTTACTAAATTTAATAAAACACGTCAAATATAATTTGTCTCTTTCGTTTATACTTAGAATCGGTCCTTTCTAACTGCCCGGGAGTATTTTGCTTTGAGTTCTACGCGGTGTTTTCTATTCGGTTCTACAGATCGGTCGATCGCAACAGACAACAGATCCCGTCCACTCGCACGACGACCGATGACATGATGTCATCGCTTAAAAAAAAACACAAACCATGCACCTCGTTCCCAGTGCTCTTCGGTTCAATTCAGGAGCAATTGCACATCACCCCAAAAATTCCATAAATTCCATCGCTTTTCCGCTTTACAGCATTAACCGATTACGTCGTAAAATGACGTCATCGCTTAAAAAGATCGAAAAAAAAATTGCAGGAAGGTGTTGTTAAAAAAAAATTGTTTGCAGAGGTGCATAGATAAAATAATAACGGTCCGTCCCTGAGAGGTGATGAAATTAACGGACATGCCAGCGTGGTTCAAGACTCTGAGGAACTTGATTGGTATGCGACATTATTTGATTAGAGCTTTGTCCAAGAGAAACAGAGCGTCATTGAAGAGGTTTCTTATTTTTAGCAAGAATGTCTCGTATAATGAGGCAGTCAAGTAAAGAAAATAAGTTTGTTTTCTTGAGCTTACTAGTAGCGTTAAAAAATCGATCTGTGGGGTGTTTTTGTCAACATGAAAAATAAGAAAAATCGCAGTTTTGCGTGACATATGCGCCAATTCACAAAAACAGCCACGTAATTTAGTTTGCAACCAAAACAAAAATAAACAAATAAATAAATAAATAAATAAATAAATAAATAAAACAAAAAAAAAAGAAAGAAAAAATCTGGTTATGGCAATTCTCGTTACGCCGTTACGCCCTTACGCGTTTCACTAACAATGTCCAGTCACTTTAACATACGATGTTCAATATGTTCCATAAGTTTTGTGGCAACAGAGTTAATTTTCTTGTAATTCAGAAAAGATCGAGGCGGAGATGATTGTCATCGATCGATAGTCAACTTTTCGTCTGGACTATATATATTGTGATCAGAAGGTCGCGTGTGATTGATAATCGCTGTAAGCTGTACTGTATTGAACGAAAAACCGAAATAAAAGTTTTGCCTGAGTTATTATATGTGTGTGCTTATTATTGTGAGTTTCGCGTCAAGTTGACGGTAGGTCTATAGTTTAACTGTCATGAAAAGAAACAACTAGACACTTATTAGTATGCAGCGGGAATCCCTTCATAAGTATGGAGGAAATCCAAATTAGTATTCAGGAAATCCAAATTAGTATGCAGGAAATCAAAACAAGGCGGCTAATTCTGCTGAACCTATACTACTATTAACAGACGTGTTACGTGTAGAATAGTCTTATAATGGTACACACCGTATGTAATTAAAGTCAAAGCTTTATTAAGCGGCCCTCTTTTTAAAAGCGGTACGGAGTGACGGGGGAGGGGGGGGGGGGGTACTCGAATGACTTTTTAGACGGGCACGCTCCACCCGAGGGCTTAAGCCGTCATTTACAATTTATGACAGAAAAGATAACCCTTCCGTTTATGAACAAAAACACCCAAAAACAAACCCGGTCAATATCTTGACCGAACAAGACTGGTCAATTGTATTTTGTACTTTGCACTAACCGACTTCACAATGGCAACCATAAAATTCTGGCAGACATGCGCAGCGGTATCCATTTTTTTCTTGAATGCACGTCCCCCCGTTTACACAACGGTTGGCAGTGAGACACGGGCTAATATCTGAAAGGAGTGAAAGAAATAATAGTCACGTGTCACGTGTCTATCATTTACAAATGTTTCGACAACCGTGCATTAGAAACTGGTTGCATATGGCATTTGCACTCACCGTGATTCCGCCATAACCCAGTCAAAAGCCACTTGTTACCAGAGGAAGGGAACACATGAAGACCCACAGATGATCCTATATAAGGAAGAAAATTTATAGTAGCCGGCGGACGCAGACAAATGTCCGGCTATTGTTTCACGCCGCCGGAAAATGCTATCTGGGAGAGAGCGATTTCCTTCACCGTAGCTCAACTGTGATTGGTTAAGATGAACTGGCGTCACGGAAATGGCTCCCTGGCTCGTTTTCGCAGACGGTATCGGTATTTTTCGGCGACGTGTCGCAGGCTAGAAAATTAGTTGCTCACGATACTTTAGTTTCTCCTTGGTTTAATGACACATCAATCGAAAATAGCTTTATAAACTGTACTCCGTCATTCAAATTTATATCAGTGTCAGTCGCCTACCTCCCCATTTGTTTCCTTTGATGTCAATGTCCGTCACTTCTGGAGCTGGGATGCGCGTGAATCGAGTTTCTGGGACAAATGGGACTTCTTTAATAAATCGCATTCCCGGCTTCTCTCGTATATTCTTCCATTTTGCTGGTAATATCACGTGCCATTGCTGTCCAAACACATCTTGGCTTTCCATGTAGAGACGGTGGCGTTTGTTGACGCCATAGAGGCGTTTATGCTCAGGGTCAAACGTCAGGATTGTGAATAAGGCTGGATCAACGGCTAAGACGAAATGTAGACATAAAAAATTAATTGATATTTTGTTACATTTTTTTGACTTTATGTAATTTGGGAAAACCATACAATCTAGTTGGTTGAGAACCGGTAGGATAAATATCACGATATGTATGTTTTGTGTACCATTTTACTTGTGCGAGCTGTGGAGCTCGTTATATTGGTGAAACCAATAGGCATTTTCACACACGTGTTAATGAACATCTTTTTTGTTTTTAAACATCTTAATTGTTCTAGGCATTGTCGCTCGAGACAGTTGTGATGCTTCTAGTTTTAAAATTATTGATTCTGCTAAGACTTTCTCACAACTTAAAATCAAGGAGAGTTTTCATATTGAACGGTTAAATCCAGTACTCAACAAACAAGTTGAGCATGTCAATTTATCGTTACACTTTTAATGTATCAATTTCAGCGTAGTGGTTATGTCACTATTGTTCTTTTCTAATTTTTATTGGTTGGTTTGAATAAGTTTGCATTTTACGTTAATTTGAATTTATAAAGGCTCATTGTATAGGCTGTTACATATATAACAACGATCATTCTGTAAACTTTATATATTCATTATGGCTGATGATGATGTTTGAAACATCGAAATATGTTCCAAAACTAAAAAGCGCTGAATTTTGGTGTAAAAGAAATGAATGCAAATTGCCCATTCATTTATGACTTTGTACGCTTCTGCTTTGTGAATGTCACATGAAGTGCTAGGAGCGACTTTGTTTTTGCAATATTCTGACATCAGTGAGAATTTGCTGTTCCATTCATTATTTATTGAGGTTCTTTTTGACCTTTGGCACACAATCACTGCCATGACTTCTGTGATGACAGATCATGTTTCCTTCCGGTCCAATATTATTAAATCATTTGAATGGCTTCTTCTGTAACATCCAAATTACGATAACATATCTTGCTAGCAAAGAAAAATTTGCTTTAACAGATCAAGAACTACTACAGTGTCACAACTTTTTCACAGTTTTTTAAACCCCCTCGAAAAAAATACAACCCATTTCTTGATGCGAAAAATTCCAATTTACTTTGCAGACAAATGTCCTTTGGCTCGTCACACAATTTTTCCTCCTCCGTAATGTATTCGAACCTGTTATAGGATAATGGCCTGCATACATTTCCTGCAGTCACTCGTTCGAAGAACTGTTTCAAATATCAGGACAATTTCCCGTTGGTGATCATTTGGTAAATTCTCATGACCTGTGTGATGGTGTATGTATTAAAACACCACGAGAAATTTGATTTGATCACACTCGAGAATACATGGGATAAAATTACTGCAGACAGCACTTTTACTGGCAGTCTTACCAAAGAAGGATTGTCCTTCATTTTGGGTCCCCAAACAAGTGCTTCTTGGATAGCTGTTAAGTATAAACGACGGGAAGTTAGTGGTTTTACGTTCTACAATTAATTCTTTACACGTAGTTAAGCTTTCTACTGTAAAAAAACAATGTTGTATTAGTCAACTTTTTAAAATGCTTGGAAGGAGTAATAATATTGTCAGGACTCCGAAAACATCGTTGTACCTTTATTAGATTGGAGTAAATGTGGAGTTTTTAGATTTTTTAGGTCAGCCAAATATATACTTCTTTAAATACCTCATCAACGTAAAATTGGTTACACGGTCAGTGACTTCATTCGATCTATAACCTCCTCAGCAAGAACGAAAATTTTAAGCGTCGAACATGGCAAAAGCTTTTTGTCGTTGAAAAGGAACCATACTGTACTCACCACACTGGATCCCACAATTCTACAATAATGCTAGAAATACGAAGTATGCTGGCCTTTAACTTTTGCAGGCAGTTCTATCTGGACATCACTTATTTGTACACTTACATTTCATCTTCACTGTACTCTCCAAAGCAATAAAACACGACAGGTTGACTTCCGTCATGCGCACAAAGAAAGCCACGCTTTACGAGTGCCACGCTTTCTGTAAGATGCAAAATTTATAATTGTAAAACAACGGTCATTATATTATTGTACTGAGTTTCAAAATCATACTTCTTTAGGTGCGGCACATTCATATTTTTTCTAATGTTATGGTAACAAATGAACTCTTTACATCACTTTAGGCGCAGGAAATACAATGTTAGACTCCAATGTTTAGCTTTTAGTCTCTCCTTGTAAATTGTTTTAAATATGACTTTTAATATTGTTAAATAAAAAGGGCTTAGAACGCGACCTGGGACTGTGTGCGATAAACCGCCTGCACGCGTATGCTACGGACACTAAATACACTCGACCTTTCTCTTTTTGCGCCTTATTGCTGTGAATCAACGATGTAAGTAACTAGGTCACCTCTTCCCTACCGCCCCTCCCCACCCCCTCCTAATGCTCGCTTCCCTCGCCCTCCGAATAAACACCTTGATAATACTTTCTGGTTGATAATTAACACAACTCAATTTAATATATTGCCAGTGCTGATGTCTACCTTCTTCTTCAACTGGCTTCCCATAAAGCTCCACGCGCATGCATCTCTTTCCTTGTGTTCCACTGAGGTCAAATGTTACATTTGAGGCATTCTGGGGTACAATCAACGTGTGTGTAATCACGTGGTCGAGCTGGTTTCCTTGGAAACGCTACAAAAAAGGAAATAGCTCAAAGTTCGGCATAGCAACTGCAACAACCTTGAAATTCATCGGCACGCGTAATGAAACACGTGTGAAAAAATCTGGATTAGTTTTGTTGATGTAGCAAAAATTACTGGCCATTTTTGGATAGAAATGATGTCTGCCGTTTGCCTAATAGACTGGTTATCAAATGAGTGTTGAAATTAATCTGAAACTTCCTTGGTTTTGCATCACTACGTTCTGTGATTGGTTCAAAATCATCGTGCCACTCACTCAACCAATCAGGTGCAAACATAAATCAATCATGAATTGGCCTTGCACGTTTTCCCACGCTTGGCGCCGGCTACGTGTATTGGCTTCGTAATATCATTGGTTCATCGTGACGTTTACGTTTGTTGCATTTGGTCATTGTGTTTACTCTGGTTTTGTTTGCACAACACGTAAATGAAAACTGCTTTATTTTCTGGACCTACTTTTCTCTTTCCATGCTCTTGAATGCTTTTCCCGTCAAACGCCAGGTAGAAAAATTCAGGGGGCGTCTCGCATACATCGTCTAGTTGGCACAATTTTCCCTGAATTGAGACCTGATGAAGAATAAAAAAAGTTAACTGTTGAATACTGAAAGCTGGGTAACCCTCGTTTAATCCCTTTTTTATAGAACCCACCCACCCACCCTCCCCCTATTCCGATCAGCGGGCCCTGAAAAATCTAATCGTTTGCATTTTCTGATTGCATCTTAACAGATGAAAACCCAGGTATTTTATCCAGATCGCTAGTACTTCACCTATTACATGTCGAGTTGTTTGGCTGTTGCTTTCAGAAAAAATCCAGAGATTGAAAAGATTTTAACCACCTAGCCCTAACATGTGACAAAGGACGGTCTTGGCTGTGCAGTTTTCGGCACAGGAAAATGTCAGCTACGATTTTCGTAAAGGCAACGACAGCTTGCAATTCAGGAAATGGACAAAAAGGCCCTAATAAGTTCGAGTAGAATGAAGTTCCCGTAAAATGGTCAATTATAGATACAACAACAACAACAACAACACTTGCGCTTTATTTGCATGACCATAAAACATTACAGTATTGCAAAAGCATAACAATAATAATAACAATAACAATTTTACAATAAAAAGTCATTAAACAAAACTAATCAAATAATCAGTGATCAAGAAATTGATAACAATTTTTAGCGCATGCAGCCTAAAATTAATCTACAGGGAGTTTTAAAAGTTATCCAGACAGCCTAAAACTGTATTTAGGAAACACACCGTCGTTGGTTGCCCCCTGAAAACTCTTACCTGTGTAATGGAGTACTGTTTTAGGAGGTGGATAGTTAACGTCCTGATACGATCCGACTCCTGAACACACCACGCCTTTTCTAGTCCCGAGTTCAGACGGGACTGATCGCGCGTCCCATTCTCTGTTTCACTTGATGCATTTATCTGGGAATCTTTGATGGCCCCAGACTCCATGCCAAGGGGGCGAGGAACTATAGAAAAGAATTAACTTAAAATAAATCACTTGAAATTACACTTCAAGGTTCGTAGCTGTTGAAAGACGTATTTATATAGAATTAGTTCTCACAATTTGAAAAGGCAGTTGCTCGATCACCTCTGGAAGGAAATGTCCTTAATCAGCTTACCGCACCAAAATAGGGGATTTGTCGTAGTGTGGATCCCAAAGGGGTTTAGCCCAGAAAACCCGGCTTCAGGGCTACTTGACCTCCAAAAACTAGGGCCTTGAGTTCTGTGGCAAATGTTTAGCTCCAATCATAACAGCAAAGTAATATTAAGGCTCGTTCCTGTTCCTGACATTTGTTTTGGCTTAATGTCCTAAAAGGTAACGCGATTACTTTAAATTAACTACGGTCATTGTATTTTTATAAGTGCCCCGTTATTTTTATAGGTGATTTTCCCCCATGGTCATTTCTCAGCTGACGGATAAATTTTTGACCAAATCTCAGCTGTCAGTTTTAAACACTTTCAGCTAGACTCTCCGATTAATTCATGTCTTGTCTTGTCGCCCTACAAAGTTGTAGTTTTCTGCATAAATGCGGCAAACGATTTTCATTCCCTTTCAATTTATGGTTATATAAACAAAAAATATGCCGTTAAAGAAGTTCATTCATAAATATTTTCCAAATGTGTTGCCCTCTTTGGTAAAGGCATTGCACACAAGTATTCACTCACCATTTCTTTTATCGACAAGATGGCATCCATAAAACTCAACGGCCATTGATACATGTGTGTTCCAAGTTCGCGGGTTGATTCGTAAATACTGGCTGATCACTGGTGGACTGATAACGCATACTTTCACTTGCTTAGATTTGTCGTTAGCAGGAAATTCCTGAGATAAAGCGTGTTTAGAATTATTAAGATCAAACAACAGAAGAGTAAGAGATTCGTGCCACAGGGGAATCATTGGAAAATGAGTAGTAAGGAGGTGTACTTCCGCACCTAACCAATCAGAATCAAGTTTTTTTTGAAAGGATCAATCACATTGCAGGATTTTGGTCACGTGACTAGTTTGCATATTTTTAAAAACCGCAAATACGTCATCAGAATGGAATGTGGGAATTTTGCGGCGTAGCCAATCAGAGAGAGGCGGGGACGGAGAGCGCGAGTCTGGCCCCTAGACCAGCATGTATGTGACCCTGCCCTTGTCACGCTTTGGGCGACTTCCTCTCGTCATACAATACAATCACAATAAGTTGTCATAACAACCGAGTTTGATGGATGCCTCGCTTTCATGTTGCATTTATAATGAGGGGTGACGCCACATAACCGGATGTTGAAATGCAAATTACCACTTAATGGTTTGTTGTTTAAAGGCAATAAAGTTATTTAACAACAACGCTGTTTACTCATGATTTTTTTTGTCCAATGGATTGCTTCCCAGATCACTTCGGGTCAATCTCTTTTCCAATTTGCTCCGAGGTACTGGCATCTCGGCCAGTGAAATTCAATACCAGTCTTTGCCAATAGGGTTTAAAAGTCGAATCCTTAATCTTTGATATTTCACAAAGCATAATTACATGACCGGCGGGAACCAGACTCGTCTCCACTTGTACATTCTCATGCCCTTGGGTCCGTGTTCCATTCTGCTCTTTCTCTGTCTGCTTTTTAGTGCGGAGTCTTTGATTGATCCGTTCCTTGTTCTTTGCATAATACTGTTTCCAGTGTTCCTTGATCCGTGCCTTGTTGTTATTATAGCAATTCTTTTGGTAGCCGCTGATTCCTTCCTTGTTCTTTTGACGGTATGCTTTGCGCCACCTGTCGATTTGTTCACACTTTGTTTGAAGACGGGCTTTGAGAATCTCGGCATTCACCGTACGCCATTGTTTTTGATGGGCCAGGATTCGCTCCCTGTTCTACATAATATCTTTTCTGATACGCACTCTTACTCACGGCTGGCCTGTTCCAGGCTCTCGGTTTGTGGGGAAAAGCGAAAAAGCGGGGCGAGCGCGGAAAAAGACGAGCGGGGAAGAAGGCGAGCGAGCGAGCGCCTTCTTCCCCGCTCCTTCTTTCCCCGCTCGCTCGCCCCGCGTTTTCGCTCTTCCCCCACAAACCGAGAGCCTGGAACAGGCTACATTAAAAGCGGCCTTCGCGGCATACTCTTGTGTTTTACCCATATCGAGGAACTGTTTGACCTCTATCATGTAAATGTGGGATTCTTCAAGATCTTTCTCCACTTTTTCTCGTGTCGGATCCCATGGATCATAGTCTGATTCTTCGTCGCCCACTTTTCCTTCCTCTTCAGAGCTGCTGCTATCCTCTTGTTCCTCTTCAGGCTCCTCCTCTACATTTTCTTTATTGCTTTCACTGTTCTCTTCGGAGTCAAAGATATCTGGTCAGTGATCAGCCATGGCCTTTTTTGTTCTTTTCCTTAACCTTCATCCCCAGCAGCGTACTTTTAAATGAGCCGAGCCGATAAGAGCGTTGATGTAAATCAAATTTTTCGATACCAGCGTGGTTATCCCTCATGCGTCAATAGGTGACTAAACACGCGTTTCCTGTCATCACTGGCGGGGTGTAAGTTCAAGACCATGTACCCGAACGGTCGTTGCGTCACTTTTTGACACATTCCAAAATGTCTGGTCAGTAGACGGGAAAGGCTTGAAGTAGTAAATTTCTCATGCCCAATTGATCACGGGGATTCTTGAAGGCTATGATGTAGTATGCGTTCCTGGAAATATTCGTGTCATATTTCCCTGGTGGGAACATGTCTTGGCACAGGTACATGACTGTGATGTTCTGGTGATGAGAATGTTTAGTGAACAGATCCAGTAGCTCTTTTTCATCACTTCGCTCTGCCATGAGATCGTCTAGGACTAGACTACCTCCATCAGGAAACCACGACTTGAGACGGTCTGTTTCGGGAAGCCCTTCATGAAATTGCACACCACCCCTTGCATGTCCACGAAACCATCTTGCCACGCACCATAACAGTAATGAATGGTCTCGGGTGGATTTTGAAACAACTCGTCTGAGTGATCCAATAGTAAAGACTCGTTAAAACAAGTCTTGCCACAGCCAGAGGGACCTACAACCAAACTACTGGAGGTGGTCTTGAACCGAAAAGCTTGTCCTATTTCTATTCTTTGTGGGCTCCCATTTGACGTTTTAGTAAGAAATGTATACTTTGGGGATCCTCAAATCGTCTTTGACATCTATATTTCTCATGACGGCTTCTACTGTCTGCACGAGAAAGAAGTCTTTGACAATAACGACACCAAAGGGACATGATATTAGCATTGACTCCTTGCTTGTCCAGCTACAAATGAATCAAATCAGATGGAGCATAATGTTTTTACATGTACTTGGCTGGCGGTTCTTAGTGGATGTTGGTGGGTCCTGGTGGGTTTTGGTGGGCCTTGGTGGGCCTTGGTGGGCCTTGGTGGGCCTTGGTGGGCCTTGGTGGGTCTTGGTGGGTCTTGGTTGGTTTTGGTGGTTCTTGGTGGCTCTTGTTGGGTTTTGGTGGGTCTTGGTGGTTCTTGGTGGGTCGTGGTGGGTCTTGGTTGTTTTTGAGTGCTCTCACCACTGCGCCATCCCTGCTCACTGAGGGGAGGAAGGGAGATATATACCGGGGATATATGAGCAGGTTAAGGGGATATATAAAGGGGATATAAACGTTAGTAGCAAACGAATTTTATAGCATCTGAAAATATATAGGCTATAAATAAAAATTCAAGTCAATAACTACTTTTGGTCTTCCAGACTTTTTGTCCTTGTACACTTTCCACATTATGTTGTCGTCACTGGAATGTAACAGGAATGAAGTCACATAACTGCCATGATTATTTGACCCCTCGATAGACAACTGAAAAAGAACGATAATAAGAACTGTCAATTTTTACGTTAATTAACACACATGTGATAATGTCAGGGTTGTCTGTGAGCGTTCTTATTACCCCAAACATTACCAAAAAGTAACTTCAAATTAAAACTATCGCCAGACGTTTCAGAAGATCATCCGCTCATATACCCGAAAAAACTTGAGTATTGCCTAATTCCAAAGAAGTGAAACTTAACCGAGGGGCATCCGAAGATTCCAAACATAACCGAAGATTAAGCGAAAATTTGCCGAAGTTTTAAGTCTTCGGTAAAATTCAACCTCGTTCCCATGGCTGGGGAACGAGCTTGCTTAAGATGAGCTGAAATAGCTGAAGATATCATAAAAGTTGAAAATAATCCTGGAATTACAGAAATTACACCAAATATCGTACCCTGCAAGTTCAGTTTTATATTGTTGATGTACACGAACAATTACCAGGACAATTACAAAAGCGATTTTTAGTTTCCTACCATTTCAACTCTAGTCCTAGAGCGAAAATCCACTTGCAGAAAATTGTTGCGGTCATACTTGAGCATCCCGTCTTCAACCATGAATATTCCGTGAGAGCCTGGTCTGGAGAAGTGAGGGCAGTGGCCCGTTTTGGTCAGATCAGTCTTCATGTAAGACGAGCACGACAGCTGACTTTCCTTGATCTTACCATCTCTCATGCCCAAAGGACGAAAACGGGAGCAAACTACCAAAAGAAGATGACCAAACAATTATTGAATATTTTTTTTATTTTCAAGCTGGTCTTCTGGAATTGCTTTCGACACTCAAGAGAAAGCTGCTCTAACATGACACACATTACACTGAGAGAACTGACAATTCTATAACAAATTACTAACTTGGTGCGTAGTGTTCAAACGAAGAGCTTGCTCGTTCTGTTTTAGGTGCTCCATCGAGGTTGGCATTATTCCAGTAGTATTCCACAGCTACAAAGTTTGATGATCGTGAAGACTTTCCCGTCGCGGTGGTGTTCTGGAGGTCAACTTTGAAATTTGCAGCAAGAGTAATGTTTTGGCAGGAATCCAGCTTATCAAACTAAACGTTATCAAAGCACAGAAAAATGAGTGTTGGTAAAAATAAAATAAAATAAATAAATTACCTTTGTTTAGACACCGTAGTGCCTAAAGCTAGAAGCTTGTGGGACCGTGTATTCCCGATCGAATTGGAACTTGGAAGTGTTAGTTTTTGTTGAGGGAGGAAAACCGGAGGACCCGGAGAAAAACTCTCGGAGCAGCGACCACAACCAACAAGAAAATCAACCTATATATAACGCCGCGTCCGGGAATCGAACCCGGGCCAAATTGGTGGGAGGCGAGCGCTCTCACCACTGCGCTATCTCTGCTTCCCCTGTGGGTTATAGCTTTTTTTTTGCAAACAGTGCGCGCTCTCACTTCGAGGTCACATGGCACCTTACAATAAAACTATTTCCTGCCAAAAGTCTCTGAGAGAGCCGAGAAGCAATGCAGTATCAATGACGTCAGAGGGTAACAGTACACTGTTACCCGCGAATGTTGGCCGACAACTAAGTTCGTCCAGTTTTAATCACTCGCACGTACATGCAAACCCAAACCAACAGCCCATTATAAGAGGAGTATCCCGTTGCGTTTACGTTGTTTCAAGTTTTTCAGGCGACGTCAAAGTATGTACCATCCTGGAGTTTGTTATTTTTCTTGACCTCAGAAAATCCCATTTCTTGATAAAATAATACTAAAATAATAATAGCTTGAGCCTGCCAACACTTAAAAGGTACCTAAAAAATTCTAGAAAAAAACATTACCTTGTAAATCATTACGATAAAAACAAACTCAAAGCATGGCAAAGGCAATTACCGTGGACAAACAGTTGTCACATCACATTGATCAGTTGAGGGATGAATGAAAAGTTACTGAAAATTCTTGATCCCCCAGGGAAATGAAGCTTCTCCCCTCCCCCCTCTCCTCCCTTCCATTCTCCCTTGTATGATTAAGGCTTCTAAGGGTCAAAAAACGCAGAATAATCCCAGGAATTCTATTGCCAAAACTTGTGTCAGCTGTGAGGCTTTCTTACTTTCAAGCTCATGGTTTTGGCTGGGACTAAGTTACATAATTCTAGATCTTACTTTAACGATCAAGGTTGCCTCCTGGTGTATCAAGCTGGTATATTCTGGTCCATCCATGATATGAGCAGAGTCAAACTCGAGCTGTTTAGGAAAGGACCACTTCACCACTAGCTTGGCAGCCACGCCTTGCGAATTTTTGTCGTGTGCTATGAACAAGTGCTGAGCAACCAAGCCTCTGCGAATATGGGTGTAAATAAATAGTCCAAATAACTAGATTATAACAGAATCCTGGTCACGTCATAAAATCCTTACTGGCTTTCAGGGCGAACATAACCGAGTTCTAGTCACCAACTACTTATTGTAATAAATTTGGTGACATATGCCAATCGGGAATTGGATTTCCCGAATTTTATTGTCCTTGGCACAGGTTGCAGGTTTTCCCACGCTTGCCACGGGTTGTCTGTTTTCCCGCGCTTTCCACGGGTTGCTTGTTTATCCGCACCTGCGACGGGTTGCATGTTTTCCCGCGCTTGGCGCAAGTTGTATTTTTTCTTACAGTTGTGATTGGTTCATTCCGTTTTTTTTTTAACTTTGTTGTGATTGGCTAAATGTGATTACTGTGGGCTTCAACTTTCCGAAAGCCGCGCTATCGAAACGCGCGCCGTGTAAAATGATGTTAGTGGCTATGTACTTTATTTTAAATACAAAAAAATTGGTTCTTGATTGAGCTGGTGGTGACGGCGAGAAACCTGAAAAATTTATTACTAACAATATTAAAAAGTATTTATTAATTTACTTACCCTTGCACAACGGGCTCAGACTGATTGGCCAAGGATACAGTGACCACAAGCTCTGGGTCTCCTCCTTTTGTAGGGACACAAGATTCTTGTGGCGCGACAGATTGTGCCTAAAGATGATCAGCGAATCGAAATTAATATAAATTTCAGCAAAAGTTTATAAGCTAGAAGTCTACATCTAGTATTTGGGCGCGTGCTATGTCTTTCGCGAAGCCGTTCTAAAAATATCCTACTCGCGAAAGACATACCTCAAGACCCATGATGTAGACTTCAAGCTTATGAAATTGGATTTCAGTTATTCTTACTCCAGGGAAAAAGGCATCGTTTTATATAAAAAAAAAAATCTTGATAGCTCTGTCTCTAAATGTTGCAGAAACTCCCATGACTTTTGTGCTTCCAGCCGGCTGTGTTGCTTTTTAAAAGCGTTGTTATGGAGTTGTCTTGACAAATCTTCTTTAATAAATTACAGCGATCGAGAACAAAAGCGATGCTTACATTCATGATGTCTGAAAAACCGAATTACAATTCTTTTTTTCACTGATAAACTTTCACAAGACACCGATCAATGGAAAGGATATACTAACACAAATTAATAAAACATTTCAGAGGCGAGCTCTGTTTAATTAAGTTTAAGATCTGAAAAAAGATATTATTTTGACATCGCCATTATTTTTTTTTTTTGCACGCCGCTTGTAGAGAACATCCCCTCAAGTGGTTGAAATTTGGCCACAAAGCTATTCATTAAAGTAGCTTGCTATATTAAGGGGGAAGTATACAGGTAATATATACATACCACGTTTCCATTTAATAAAAAATATTGAAAAATACTTACCATCGCTTGTCTTAACATTAGCAACAATATGAGAGTTGCCATCTTAACCATTTTTCCAAAACGTTTCACATTTTAAGCGAGTATACACTAACAGACCTTTGAAGCAAAGAAGAGTAATAAATAACAAAAAATTATTACACTACTTAAACAGTTGAAGGGCCGATAACTAAAATTTGCCCATCTGGGAGATATGATATCGACCGAACAATATGACATATCTGTACCTGAATGTCGTTTGATATGAAGGTTTTTTCAGATAATTCAAGACAAATTCATTTTCTTTTGAATAGCATATACAGAAACAGCCGTATCATCTCAATAAACTATACTTTTGCTGGCCAAAATTTCCCTTCGTCGCTGGGCGCGTCTACACGGCCTAATACAATGTAGATACTGTTCATTAATGCGCAAATTTGTCTGTCATTTAAAACTTGGCCAATTCTGAAAACACTTATGTTTTGGTTTCTGATGAAAGAAGATAATTGGCGTTAATGCATCAATAGTTTCCCGTTGGAAACCATTAACCAAATTAAACTATTAATAGGCGCAGACAAATATTTTGTTCTTCAAAAAGAGTAGACCTGTTTAATTGCTGTCCTGAAAAATAATACAAATTTTCTCAATGTTTGCGGATTTCTGAACGGTCTTCGGTCTTCTTTTCACCCTGTGCAACATCTGAATAGACTTCCATTTCCACTAAAAACTCGTACATTCTAAGATTAACGGCGGTTTGAAACACACAGTACCACTAACGCAAATTAACATAGCTTATGGAAACGTTCTACGGCAGTAAAGGCATACAGGCAACGGAAAATATTTTTTTCATTTGCTTAGACCGGATGAAGAAAGGTTTTGTTTTACGGTCTGAAGTTTGCGGACAGAATCGTCTACTGTCATTTTACCACCGTCTCCCCCGAGCCAATAGATTTGAACAATTCGGCCTGAAACTAGTTTCGTTCTCGGGTTATAACTTTAATTTCTTCATTTTATTCGGTTGAGTTTTTTAGCTTGAAATTCCTCATGTATGTTGAAACAGGTGGCCGCTGCAAACAAAAATTCCTATTACTTTTTGTTTTGTGTTAAACAAAATAAACAGACCTTCGGCTTATTTAAGCTACATGATTCACCGCAGGGAATATCTTTGGCTTTAAATTGAAGAACGCTTTTAAACAACCTTATGTTGAATTAGGGTTTTCGTTAGCAACTCTTCTATCTTTTGATAATGAACAAACCAGTTTGAATTTGAATATTTTTCCCTTTCAGTAATTTTTTTTATCAATGGTTATTAGTTAACTTTCGTAATATCGCCTCGAGAATATTTTTTTCTAAGAAAAGCTGATAATTAGCGTTAGTGCATCAAGATGATCTTCCCGTTTCTCTTAAACAACAACAGCTGAATGCAAGTAATTATAACTAAACTACGTTCACTGCAACCGTCTGCGTGCTCGGAAATTGGTCTAATAATTAGCTGCAAAAGTTATCAGGGCTTTTTGTAAAGTGAACGAAATGTTAAAATTAATCAATTTTTCAACAAGTTAGAAAGTCGCCTCCATATTTTATCGATGTTTGTATTTGAGCTTGTAAAAAAAAAAAACGAGGAAGGCTAGAACCAAGGAAGATTGAGACTGATTAGAAATGAACTTCTGCATGGTCTGATTGACAAAATACAGACTTACACGAAAAAATGGCCAAGTTTCTCAAAGGGATGGTTGATCAGTTTTGGACCAGGTTCTCGACTATACGAAAATTCACTGTGCTTTCATTTTACTCAAAGCTTGTAAAAGTACCAAGAAACCAAGATATTCCACACTTTGTCGAGACATTGTTTGCTATAATGTTCTGATCGTTTCTGACTTAAGACACTTAGGCTTTATTCAAACCTTTACGGGTGGCGATGGATTTAACTCTTGAAAGAACTTCAAGATCTGTTAATCGCTGGTCCGCGTCATCGGATAGGTCAAATAATTCCCTCCAGGTAAGTTGAAAGTTTCGAAACGTGAGAAAGGAGTTGATGTTCAAATTATTAAACGCTGAAGATATCAAAAGCCAACTTTCTAAGGAAGTTATAAATAGTGTTTATACACCTAGATCTTCCGCTGCAAATTAAACTGCCATCCGCAGCTGCATAGAAATTTGTTAGCACTCAGCCGCCTAAAGGTCACGTTAAATAGTAACTCCGGAAAGACTGAACTATCTTTTTTAAAAAAAAAAATACATCTGCCTTGAAAATAGCTCGCCGGGTCAGTTTTATAAAAATTGTTTCATTTTTCGCCTTTTTAAGAAGACCTCTTCAAATTTTACTGATCAATGTGCTATTATTAACTTACACTCTCAGTCGTTTTTACTCTAAAAGCGAGTAACATGACTTTTCGCTGTAACAAGTAATCTGAAATTTTCATGACCATGCAAGCTACGAAAATTTAATTTTATTTTTGAAACACACAGTAGCATTATAATAAAGAGCGTTCCACCAACTGACATGCTTGTGTGGGAGTAATGCTGCATATGAAGGCAGGCAACCGAAAAAAAAAAGAATTTCTCTTTGAACATTTTAAAAATGTCCGGCCATTTTACAAAGACCGTTTATCATTCGCTAAATCGATGCTGTTTGCCTAGTGATCGTGGCTTAGGCCGGAATCGTTTTACAGAATTCTAACTGATATATCTTCTTCAACAAAAACATTATTGCAACAAATAAGCCCCACAAAAAATATTTATCTTATATTATCCTAGAAACAAGTTAATTACAAACTGTATTGTGTTCTTATTTCCTTTCAGAGCCATATAAAGTCAAAAAAATAGGAAAAGGAAAGTAAATTTGAATAAAATTGATAATTTCCAAGTCTGAAGGATTTTAAATTTCGTGACTGCACGGATATCACTTTCTTAGAGACGAGCGAAAGTTTTAAAATTTGTGTCAGTTTCCTGTGACCATCCCTCCCAATGTAAACAACCTTTGAATATTACCGGCCGGTAATTTCTTTTTGTTATATCGCCTCGAGGAAATATCGATAATTAGCGCTAATGCATCGAGATGATCTTCCCGTTAGAAATTAAGATGCTGTTTCTCTTTATAACGAACCGTAGGTGCAAACAAATATTACCATTCAAACGTTAACGTGGAGCGAAAAAGGAGTTGATTTGTTCTCCGCGCGCGTCCTGAAATATCAATCATATATAGTTTATCGGGAAGAAAATATTTGTTTTATGAAGTGAAAATGTTAGAAGGAAAACAAGCACTCGAATTAACCCTGAAGGTTTGGTGAATGTAATAGCAAGTTAATTTTTCGGCAAGTTAAGAAAAAATTTTAAACTCGACTTTCACGAAAACTCTCAGAAAAAAATTATAGGTACCTGGCTTCGACCATGCTAGTTGCGAATAAATTATTCTTTTATTTTTAAACCCATAGTAGAACAAAAAGTAAGTAAATGATGTGCGAGCTAGCTCTACCGCATAAGACCGAGACGAACAATTTTCAATTTTTCTGCCGGGCAATTTATTTTTACATGCAGCCTAAATCCTGTACTTCGCTTAATATATGCCTCAAGTTGTTAAATTGTTTTGCGGTCCGCGGTTTAAGCTGGAATCGTCTCGTCTTCCAATTCCAGTACACTCTCTTGAAAGACAAAATCATTGCAACAAAGATGCCCTCGCAAATAATTTTTTTCTCTTACATTTTCCGCGATATAATTCACCGTGCAAGCTAATGCTTTCTTTGAGCCGGATTAAGGTAAACAAAATGAATTCTTAAAGGGTAAAATGGATCATTTCAAAGTTTGAAGATACTGCTTCTGCGCTGGTGGTCATAGCATTTGAAGTTGCGACGGGCATTTAACATAAAAATACTTAGACGTTTTTGCATCTATCGTCAAAACAGTTACCACGCTCGCTCATTTTATAAACAATTACATTGAAGTTCTCCTAGAGCTTTTTCGCAGCGAATCATGCAAGTGAACTAAAAATTTTGAACTAAGTGTTACATACCTTTCCGCTTGATGTCTTCCCTCCCCGTTTCCGAAAAAAATCTGAAACTTAATTTCAATGAGGGGGTGAGTTTATAACTGTTGCTTACGTCACAAGGTACTTAAGGTTATTACTTTTTAATTAAGATCACATGTCACAACCTCGTTCCCAGGGTCCCTGGAGGAGGGAGAGAGAGAGACCCGCGAGTTTGAAACAGTTCAGCTATGAACCAATATATTCTTTTTGTTGCAAGCTTACAAGATGATAAAGTTTATATTAATTTGAAATTTCAAGTACATGGTTGAAGCAGGCTGCACCAGAAAATTATCATTTTGTTTTGTGTTTTAGCAACATGAATAAACCTTTAGTTTCTAACTTGTCCGTGTTCGTTTATTTAATGTTTATTTCGACTTTATTTAAGCTAAATTATTCGCTGCAGGGAATATCACTCTTATATTTATCTGTAAAGTATTGTTCGGTTTTAAAACGCTTTAAATAAAGTGTAACTTTTTCTGGTGTCGCATGAAAATACCGTACAATCCCGGTTATAAGCCCCAACGGTTATAAGCCCATCTAGCTGGAAACAAAAAAATACATTCGGTTATTAGCCCCTCCCCGAATATTTGAAGAATTTGTCGTATGTACTTATTGCTTCCAAAAACTACGTCTGTTTCTAAGGAAGTTATAACTAGTGTTAATACACCTAGATCTTTAGACTTACTCCAAGTCGACCTCGTGTAAATGATAGCGAGCGATAGCAAGGCCTCGTGGCCTCGTATAATAGCGAGCACGGTCGCGAAGCGACCGAGCGAGCAACGCAGTCGCGAGCGAGGTCGACTTGTTTCGCCTGAATGGATTTGAATCACATTAAAAATTCACGCGCGCAAAATGATTGGCATATGCTTTATCGGGAGTAACCATGAAGGCGCTGGGTCACGTAAGCTTACAAGATCGCTTTGCATGGTAGATATTTTGAATTGCGGACAAACTTGACTCTTCTGTGCCCTGTGGTCCTTTAGGTCTCGAATGACGGTTCTGTGTGAGTTCAACAGAGCATCAGGACTGCCAAACAAAAGGTTAAACCGACCAAGTCGAATGTTTTTCATTTCGGCGGCAGTACTTTCTGAGCCGATAATGGCTGCTGCTATGCCGCGACTTTTCAAGCCAGCAACTTGGTCCTTCATTAATGACATGAGAGGGGCAACCACAAGACAAACGGAGGATATATCCGTTTGCTTTTCTGCGTTTTCCACTCCTACTGCAATTCCCTCAAAAACAAATGGGGCAATCTCAAAACACAACGACTTGCCCGATCCAGCCGGAGAGCAAAAAAACACGTCCTTTCCACGACACGTTTCTGACCGTCTCGTAACTTATCGTAACCTAATTTCTGCAGGCCAAAGTTTAAAACCGCTTCCATGTCTTCCAGATCGTCTTCCATGCTTCGAAGAAACAAAAACAACGATGGCGTCTTTCTCGAGTCTCAGATTACTTCGTGATAAAAACCCTTCGCTCTGCTATTGGTCAATTGCCATGACGTCACCGGTAGAATTTTCGACCGGTGAATTTGGCGCCAAACAGGTATGAAAAGTCCTTTTAAAAGGCCCAACCAACCACGAGGCCAGAAAAAAAATTTAAAAGGACTTTGAGAAAGTCTACTAGATCTTCCGCTGCAAATTAAACTGCCTTTCGCAGCTGCATAGAAGTTTGTTAGCACTGAGCCGCCTAAAGTTCACTTTAGATAGTAACTCTTGAGAGACTAAACTATCTGCCTTGAAAATTGCTCGCCGGGTCAGTTTTATAATTTTTTTAATAAATTTCTCTTTTCTCTTGCATTTCAACACGTTGAAGAGAAACATCATTCATCTTAACCATCCTCGGTCCCAGGATCAATCTCTTTTACATCCATTGTCGGTCCTTGTTTGTACTTTGCACGTTCTCGTCCCCACAGCTCTTTTGGCTTCTCTTAGCCGGCAGGGCCTTGGCACGAGAAACGAAGGGCTCTGGAGACTAAGGATTTCCAGTCCTAGATTCTAGGACTTCCGGTCCTCATCCTCCTCTCAAGGTTTCCTTGTTTCAAACGGCCAATAAAAAAATTCGAATTAATTCAAACATCCCATGTCCCCAGAGCCCTTCGTTTCTTGTGCCAAGGCCCTGCCGGCTAAGAGAAGCGAGAAGGGCCATGGGGACGAGAATGTACTTTATTTTGATGTATTCTTCATGTATCACAGTTTAGATGTTAAGGTAGCCAATGAACAACACCAGTGAGCAACGTAACTTCCTTAAGTTACTGAAGTTTAAGACTAAATATTTAAATGTATGGATAGCTGCCACTTTTCACGAGGAAAAGTTTGAGATACCTGGAAGTAGCCAGTTACTGTGGAGTTAAGATTCTAAGGAAGATGGCTTAGAGCTCTTCATGGTTGATAAACAGTATGCGTTAAATCTCCAAAACAGTTCGGCGTCACTGGAAACTGAACGGATACTACTCGACATTGTTTGACTAATGAGATGGACAACGTTGCTAGGATATAATACAGCAAAAGCAAACGAGAAGTGAAAGTTAACTGAGATCTGTTAGAATTAACTGATAGCTGAGAAATGGCCTAAATTGTAACTGATCACTGAGAATCCATCACCCCCATGCACACCCTCTCGTCTGGTACAGCCATCCCATGTGCTTCGTTCGTTGTTTTGTCGGCGTGGCGTTGTTTAGTTTGGAGTAGCGTTCTCGGCATTCCCTTCCCTCCCTCCCCTGTTACCGGCAGGTCATTTTCTCTGGGACTTATTGTGTAGTTTCTCTTCCACTGAGCCTTGAGTGATTGCAGTCCCCGGGCCCCTTGGGCACCGGACCTCTATCCACTTGCGACGTGGGCGTTAATTTCTATTTAATTACATTATTTTACTCAACATACGGTCGTTGCGCTTTGGTAAAAGTAAACTATTACAAATACATACATACATACATACAAACATACTTTTATTGATGCTCCCTAAAAAGGGTTTTTCAGCTCAATACAATACAATTACAAATACAGATTTAAATTTAAATTAATTAAGAATATAAGTATAATTATAATTACAATAAATATGTCAAAAAATATTCTAAATGCAAAAAATTAACCTAATAATACATTTGCCAAATGGCGCCTAAAATTCTTGGGGCATTTTAAAGACTTAATGGTACTATTAAAATCGCTTCGGCTCATGATCAGGGCAAACAATGTTATTTCCTTAAAGGAGAAGTTCACTCCAGAATGGCCATTTATTTTCTTTACGCCAATAAAACGTTTATACAAAAATATGTTATTCACCAAAATTTCAGCATCCAACGAGCGCTAAATCCCTACGAAATCTTTCTCTAAAGTAGCCCAAAATTCGACAACTGAACGCCGCCATCTTGGAGCTAGTAATGTATGCGTGACGTCAAAGAGTTCAGCCTGAAGTTTAGCGGGAAAATTTAAATACTCGAAACTCCTTGTTTCTTTGTAGTGGCTTTTGTTTGTCAAAATGCCTGTTTGTGCAGCTCCATGTTTCTCAAACAGATCTCCAAGAGATACAAAAAAACCTTTCACCTTTTCTTTCCTTTCAGACAGGCGTTGAAATTTTGGTGAATAACATATTTTTGTATAAACGTTTTATTGGCGTAAAGAAAATAAATGGCCATTCTGGAGTGAACTTCTCCTTTAAACACGGAGCGAGCCTATAAAAAGGCCCCGTCTAGCACTTTGTTGGCTTCAGTTTTAAAAAGTCGTGTCAGAGTAACGGTCGTGAAAGAGAAGAGCTCCGCAAATTTTGCTTTTAATAAATGCGTTCCCAGTTCATTTATATGGAATTAACAAGCTAATATGCAATATATACTACCAATAATTCTTTCCATACAAGCTAAAAGAAAATTTAAACAGAATTTATGCAATAATCCTGAAAATTCAAAATTGATGTCCACCATGCACGGCATGAAAGCTCAAACAGATAATGCTGAACACATCAATGACAATTGTTTCAGTATTTTGTTTTATGGGTCAAGGATTCAAACAACAAGGATTCAAAGAACTAGGAGCTACGCTCTTTACAAACGTTCTTGTTACTATCGTGAAACGGGAACAATCACCAAATTCAATTTTGAAGCGACAAAATTCAAAGGTACAAGTTTCGTTTGCTCTTTGGCCAGCTTTTATGTGGCATATCGTTGACTAAAACCTTATTTTTCAGCAATAAGCGGATTAAGATTTCAGAAAATGAATTTATAAATATTTATTTGTTTACTTGCAACGCATTTATCCAATGTAATTGTATTCAGTATCGGCGCTAAGCTTAGGTCGCTTGCGGGCAGGAAATTCCGTGATTTCGCAGAACAGTGACTGATAGCTACAGGTATCTTTCACTATTTCTAAACCTCGCTTTCGATTGTTTGCACCCAAACTGAAACAACAAAACAGGAATTTTATACACGAGAATCGTGATGCTATTTCTTGTACTGCTTTGAATCTATTTTTAGTTTAGAAAACGAGATCAGTCTGGATCACACCACACCAAAAGCCAGTTAATTGCATTCCCAACCAATGAAATCGTCTCATTGGAATTTGTGATTGGCAGGGATTGGCAGGCTGAACAGTTCAGCCTCGTTATATAGGATCGCTCCGTTGTTAAAGGAGCTCTGTCACGGGAATTTTGCAGATTTTTGGTCTAAACTGTTCTGAAGTTCTAATTATTACCTTTGAATATCTAAAGGAAGATATAACCTTTTTACCTCATGGTATCATGAATACCATGAGGTATAGTGAATTAAACAAATTTACTCCTGTCTCCCCCGCTAGGTTTTGATTTGTCCACAAAGTCGGGTCATTGTCTTATGTTCATATATGTGGGGGGAGGGGGTGGAACAAAGGCGGCAGTACATGTTTGCAACATGAGCTGAAATGGCGTCTGTCGTGTCGAGTCCGACGCTAAAATTGTAAAGGCGTATTTTTGTTCCTTTCGCTACACGCTTGATCAAAATACACTTTTGAAGACCTCACATACCATCAGAAAATGTGCTCAAGAATGCTCAAGTGAACAATTGGGTTAAAAGTGGCGATGTATCCATCAAGATGTAGGCAGAAACTTGCCCAAATTACCCAAGCACATGGAGAGATCCAGTATGGCGGCTGTTGGCTCGAAAAAAAACAGATGGATTTTCTATAATGCAGCCGCAACAAGAAATTATGCTGCAAGCTCAAATGAAATGAATGCTTTACTATCTGGAAGCAAAGGTAAGATTCCCTTGGTTACCATCGTATTTCATTTTGTATAAAGCTTGTAGCAAACTTGCTTCATAATTTCCTGCAAACAACGAAAACCATTTGTATTTGTGGCATTCGTTTCCGTCGATAATAACAAGTTTCTGTCGTTATTTCTTTTAGGTGTGCATATAAATGTAGGAGTTATTTTCCTCATGCAAGCAGCAAACCGACTTGATATGTGTTTACTGGAATGTGGTGTTATCATTTTCGCTTCAGTTTTAATGAAATCGGGATGATGAAACCAGCTTAAACTATATTTTCGAGTTTCTTTCATTTGTCCAAATGTGAATTTTACGTTAATTTGAGAGTTAAATATATAACCAGATAATTTAGAGTTGACTTACATTTGTTTACTTGATAAAAATTAACACATTCACGTTTTTGGATAATACTTACAACAGTTCTAATCTCAAGTGTTGACCATATATAGCTCATTGCGATTGAATTTGGCCTTTATGACACAAGCTAGATTTCAACTACATGTATTATTTAGTTTTAAATCACATTTGATAAGGTGAATGTTGTTTTTGTCCTGAAGGCAACTATCAGAATTAAATTAAGTTTTCATCTGATGATCAAAAGTGAAGTTTCTGTAGTCACACTGTTTGCTACAAAGGACAACAACAAGGCAACAGATTTAACAAAAATTTATTCTGTGCAAATTTTGCACTAATTCAGAAAAAGGCAACATCAAACTTGTCATGATCATCAATTGTACTGATGGATTTATGAAAGACTGATATAAAAACACATCTACAATGGCAACTGCCAAGCTCAAAGCTGATAAAACACAACTGATGTATCTTTTCATAAGAGTAATCACAGTATGTAACTATCAAACACATAAAAATTCCTACTCTACTTGAGACTTGTTGTTCTTCAGAAACTCTATTACAACTGCAGACAGTTGCTTTTAAGATTCCTGTAATAATTTGTATTTATATTTACATAAGGTTCTTTCAGTGTGAAGTTTCAATCACAATGTACTAGCCTAGTCTTATTGAGCAAAAATTGCTTGAAACCCCACCCTGCACAGCGGCATATAGCATGTATATGTGGAAGCACCGCCCCCCCCCCCCCCCCCCCCCAACCCAACCTTCCCATTCTGCAACAAGTTCATTCCATCCTCATATATTTCTATTGCATTTTTCAACTAAAACAGCTGGAAAAGAGACAAAGGTTCATAAGAATAATAACCAGATACCATGGGGTGGCTCGAAGGAGACTTTGATTTGTAGACGTGCGGAAACAACTTGAATAATTAAGCTAAACTTTTCAAGTTGTAATCCATTTCCATCATAGCCATCTGCAGCTAAAGACGCTTGTTAACAGTTTCGGTGCTCTAATAGAGCAATTTTTAAGGTGGTCTTATACCCTGAAATATCAATTGTCTCGTACGAAAACCATTTTTCTGAAACATGAACGGTTAAGATCCCACATCATTCATTTGGGAAAGGTATTTTCAAATGATTTTGCTCTAATTCCGCATTGAAGTATGCCTAAATTAAGAAATCTGCATGCTAGTAGCTAAATTTTAACTTAGCAACAGCCATAGCAACAGTTGTTGACCATCAAAAAGTTGCTTACAAACTAGACACAATTCGACATATTCAGATTATATTTTACAGAAAAGCTTGGAAGTCTTACGCAGTGAGAAGTTTTTAATCATCGTCCTGAATATTATTCCTACTTCCACTTTATACGATCATGTCTGGCTACTAGTTCTGTTACTGGTGTGTTATTATGTTTTGAATGCAACAGTTATCTAACTCGTTTTAATCGCTAAAACTATAATAAAGCTTGATTTCTCGAATAGCAAAAACAGCCAAATCACGAATATTTCAAGCACGATATCTTTCTTAGATTTCAACCAAAAGTCCTCAAATTTTCAGGATTGGAAAAGAATACCATTCACTAGGAGTTGAACCTCAAACATATCGAATGGATTAAATTGTCACCCTATTATCGAGTTAACATTAATTAATACTACCTTTATTAGTTGATAAATTTTCATTTTTAAGAAAAATATGACTCAAAGCACGGAAAAAATTATAAGTTCACCGAAAACATAACTGTATACACAATGAAGTATGGGGTTATACAGAAATTTTGCTAACATTTGAGAAATATATTGTTAAAAGTACAATAAAATTCCATGCCAAAGGAACGAAAAGTCTGACTCCAAGCGTGACTTCCACTTATGCGTGACGACGTGTGTGACAAAAAGTCAAACGTGCTCAACCAACCAAAGAAATCTGGCACTAGTACATGTTCGATCACATTTGAGCGCGTTGCTTACATGTCGACAATCTGACACTTAAGTTTACCCTATCCCCTACCGTATCAATAATAAACAAAAAATAATTTACACAACTTGTAACTGATAAATAAGGAACTGACTTTGTAAACCATGCAAGGACCACTTCAACAAACGGAGCAAAATGTAGCTGGATCTTTGTGTAGATCAGGATCAGCAGTGGAATTAAACAAACGAATTTTATAAAGCAAGGCTGATGGAATATTTCGAATAGACAACACTATCCTTCATCAATAATGATAATAATAATAACACTTTATTTAGCCTCGTCCCCAGTCGTCCCCGGCGAGTCAGGATGTGACGTCACCCGTAAAGCTTGCCGGGAGAATTCGCTATCGCGCTCGGTTCCAGGCCTCCTCCGCTCACTCGCATAGCGCGAGTTGGCCTGGGGACGAGGCTGCACTTTATTTATATAGCGCTATTTCTATTGTTAACCAATAGCGGTATAAAATGCTAAGGGGTATAAAATGCTAAGGAACTGACTGCCGCACTGGGTTTTAGGTGAAACACACAGGAACGAAAACGTCGTGGCAGCAATATCAACCTAGAATGCATCAACCCAGTGAAATCCCACCCTTTTATTGTCATTTCATCACCATAGCAACGTAGGTGAACCGTGAAAACAACCATTTGCTGATATTCAGTACGAATCGCAGCAAATTAAAATTTGCAGTTCCCCCCCCCCCCTACAGCAGTCACATTGCGCGCGCAGTTCCCGCCCAAAAAACCATCCACCCTCGAGTTAGCCTCCCACGCAGAAGCTCTTTGCGCGCGCGAAGAGGAACGCGTGCGCGTAGCAGGCTACATTTCGAGTTCCTAAAAAGTTAACTTGTCTACGCCGCACATGCATGGCGAAAATAACACTTTCCAGCTAGTTTATCGGTTCGTAATTTGGTTACTGTATCTCCTCTTTTGATAATTTTAATGTTACGTTTTCTTATTTTCTCATCTAACTCTTACAAGTTCGAGACGGCGAAAACCGGGGATGCCATTGGATTTTTCTGATATTTGTTTCTATTAGTTGCGGAGCCGGAACTTGATGTATTGAAATTCAACCATTCAATATAATATATAACTTTTGTTTTGCTGTTTTTGCAGGCCACTGATTTATGCCTCCTTTGCAGCCGTTGTTTGGTTTCGTCACGCAATGCTCCTCCTCCCCATTGTGGGATCTAACCTGAGATGATGACCACATTCCCTACTTATCACTCCGGGAAAGAAAAACGTTTAATCGCAGGTTGGGGGAAGCGTTGCGTGACAACCCAGATAACAAAGGGACTGCGGAGACCATTTTAAAGTGCTAGGGCTAAAAAATCTGGCCAAGACAAATTAGAATTGGGGGCCACTGTTCTGCCATTTATCTTGCATTTGTGTGCCATCATATTTGCAACCCCCCCAAAAAAACATAACATAGCCGTCCTCACTTGGTATACCATCCAATACAGTAAATATATGTTAAATAAAACAACCTAAGGTCGCTTATTTTGACCCTATTTTTGAAGTTGCCAAAGTCTTTTTTGCGGTTCTTCCTCGCAGCGTTGCCAAGCCTTTGACTTCATGAAGCGCATATGCAAGAGTAGACGAGTCGTCATACGTTATCCATTCCATCTGGAGCCCTAAAAATCAACCCAAGCAAAAAAGTTCTAGGGCTATAGCCCTACCAGCACCTCCCCCTCCGCGGCCCCTGTAACAGCTACCAAGAAGACTAATCGTTTTCGGGCATTTTAAGAGTCGTGCTTTATGGCTTGGAAAAGGCCTCATCGTGGAGTATCATGCCTCAGATCTGATATGACACAGAGGAGAGGGGATAGCGCATTATTTTTTCGTTCCCGCAGGACACCATCGACATCATCACAAGTAAAGCAAATAGAACTCTTGGATTCCTGAAAAGGAATCTAAAGATTAACTCTACTGCACTCAAGTCCACTGCCTATAAAACGCTGGTCCGACCTACCCTCGAGTATGCCTGTACCGTTTGGGATCCATACACACAGGGAAACATCTATAAGCTCGAGATGGTGCAGCGTCGGGCAGCGAGATTTGTTCTTGGCAGATACAACAACACATCCAGCGTAGGGGACATGCTATATGAGCTCGGCTGGACTTCCCTTCAAACTAGGAGACAGACACTTAGACTCTGCATGATGTATAAAATTCATAAAGGCTTGATTGCCATGGACGCTCAAGAGTTCATGACGCCACTTCAAAGGAGACCACGGCACGTAAATTCAAATGCATACAAAATTCCCCGCTCAAAGACGGACTACCACATGTACTCGTTTTTCCCAAGAACGATACGAGAGTGGAACAGCCTGGCCAATGAAACAGTAAATGCACCAAACTTGACGGCCTTCAAGAAAAGCCTGCCGTCTGACCAAGGCCAAACCAAACGATGTTAACTTTGACTTTATTATTAGTTTTATTATTTCTACTTAGTCTTATCATAGCATTTATGCCTTACCTTAATTTTTAGTTTTTAGTTATACGCTCACGGGAATCTTCAGAATTGAAGGAGGTGAGTCACCCAGGAAGAAGAAGAAGAAGAAGAGGGTTCTCAGGACCAATAGAAAGTTTTATGTTTTGTTTTGTTGCTGTTTTTGCTTTGCTGTTCTTTGTTTTGTTTGGACAACAGCCCATTGTTTTTTATGCGGTATTTTTGACAATTATTCTACGAGACGCGCTACGCGCCTCGTTGGCTATAACCAGGGCGGCTATATATCCAACAGGTGCAAGTAAAATAATTGTTTTATGAAAAACGCCCAAAGAATTGCAATATTTGAGCTTCCGTTCCGGGATGTTCGATGAGGCGTACACCTATCATATTTAATTTGTAGTCCATGGTACATGAGCTCGTATACCATGGCCTGTAAGCCAATCAAACGTACTCAGGAATTGCAATATATCATGGCTAGCTTTTAATAATTAGGGATATTAACCCTATAGTTACACCATATAGTTACACCGACCCCAACAACCCTACAATACATCAAAAGTTTTGCCCAGGCCAGCGGCAAGGTAACAATAATATTATCATCATCCGCCATGTTAATTTTCTGGATGGTCCCCGAGGTACTGAATCGGTTGGTCTCGTATAAACACGGCGATTGTATGAGTCGGTCTCTTTCTCCCGAAAAGACTGTTGTATTCATGTTCTATAGTTGGCTCGCGGGAAGGGGGGGGGGGGGGGGGGGGGGGGGATGGGGAGCTGGACGGTAAGGAGAATAGGAATTCTGAGTGCGAAGCATTTACCTTTTCATAAAATGATATAAACTTTCTCTTTGCAGTACGTTTTAGTCTCTATTTTATTATTTCAGTTCTATTTTTACAACGTTGCCTCACACCTGCATGAAATTTAATTTAATTATTATTCAGAAATAGAGCAGCACTTCTCAGTAGATTACAAAGCTGATATTTAATTACACCCTTTAAAATGATACTTGTTTCCATAGGGACGATATGGCGATACACTGTTCACTCTACAAAATTCTTAAAGCTCATACCGTGCAAAAAAAAAATACGGAGAAAAAAACATTACTGAAAAGTTATACAACTGAAACCATGCGCCTAGAACATCGATAAAAACTACTTTTCTCGATTATCATAACTACCCTTAAGCTGAAGATGTAAAGAGAGCGTTCAATTCCAAAACGATATTTGAAATCATTGCTTAGCGACCGCAGTTCAGTTCTTGTCGTTACTGTTGTGGTTTCCTTCAACTCGCGAGGATTGGCCAAAATTCAGGGATTACATTACACCATGGCCAGTTTTTAACAAAAGGTAATACCCCCCCCCCCCCCCCCCCCCCCCCGGATGTAGAGATGTAAGGCACAAATCTTGTTAAAATAGTTTATATTACATCAAAACAGATGTAATAGAAGAAGACTTCTTATATTGAAAGTAACAGGGTTTGTTAAAAACGTTTTTCAGTTGAATCCTTGTGACGCTTGTGTCACGCCATTACCACACTGTTTCATTTTGTCACAAACTAATCGACAGTTCTAAATGCTTAAGGTTTGATGTTTTACTTATAAATTTATTAAGCTTTCTTGTTATATTGCAGGGTGTAGACACTAAACTGATTCGTTTTTAGACAGTTTCATAAAACACTTCCACCTCGTCTGGTTGAAAATACTGAGTACCAGCCAAGAATGTATAGGCGAATTCGCTACCATAGCTGTGTCCAGCTGGTGGGTTGTATGTGTATCCAAGGGATGAATAACTTGATGAGCCGCCGCTGGTAATGAAAACATCATGTCCCGCTCCAAATGTGGGTCCATAGCTAGAGCAACCGTACGTAGCATATGTGTAAGATTTGTAATGTCCTTGGCCTGGTGGCCTGAATTTCACTGGTTCCCAGCCTGGCTTGTTTACCAACGAAAACAAGAACGCGGTTGAACTGGACAAATATACACAATTTTTAGCTGTTCAAAGAGAGAAAATAATTAAAATGTTTTTAGTAATTTCTGCTCTTTAGACTATTTCAGTATTCACCAATGATATCTGCAGGAAATTTAGCTCATAATCCTTATCTCCTGTTACTTGTGTGATTGTATATCCACAATGTAACAAGTGCATTATTTTACAAAAGCACATGCAAAATGTTAAAAGAAAACGGGAGTTACAGTAGTTTATTGAACACTCATTTCAGTGTTGCTTTCCGCGCACAGAAAAGTTGCTGAAGCCACTTTACTCTTTTTAATGAAATGAGCTGGGTTATACCAGATGTTGTTGCGTTACTTTGATAATCTAAGCTTCCATGATTTAAATGTAATTGTCAGTTTCCATATGTTTTTATTATTTATTTTTGAAAAATTTGAAAATTTGCCACGTAATTTGAGTTTTCGCGTGTAACACGCGTGACACGAGGTATATGTTATGTGTGGGTCGGCTGCATTCTGGTCATTCCAAACCGTAAGATTACATTAAAATTCCAACATTCTTGATATTCTTAATGTAAGATAAATTAATTCTGCCGGTTTTATCAAACTACAGTCCAATATGGACCTTGCTCTACGGTTCTCACAATAACACTAATCTTTATAACAAGATTCTGGAGTTGTGAAAAGCTGTTCAAAAAGATCTTTCGATTTTGAAATTGTAAACACAAGTCTCACATATACGGTGGCCCACATTTGCCACGGCAAAACTTACTTTCTCACGGCAAAACTTACTTTTCCACAGTAAAACTTACTTTTCCACAGTAAAAGTTACTTTTCCACGGGTCTGTCGATTTCATGAGTTCGAGTTAGAAATTTCGAGTTCATATCGAGTTGCTTGCGGTTAGCTCCACTATGGTTTGCTTGCGGTTAGTTCCACTCTGGTTTGCTTGCAGTTAGTTCCACTCCTATTTGCTTGCAGTTAGCTTTCATTTGTTGATAAGGGCGACACTATGCGTGACCAAATGCGAAAATGTCACGCCATGTTGTGGGATTTTCGTTTTCGCTTTCTTTCTTTTTTTTCTTTTTTTTGTCTTCCATCACGATATCAGTAACTTTTCAGGCCCTTCCTTTTAACTAGAACTCGAAATTTTAACTCAAATTCGAAATTCTAATTCTAACTCGAACTCATAAAGTTAATACACTCTACTTTTCCATAGCAAAACTTACTTTTCCACAGTAAAACTTACTTTCTCACGGCAAAACTTACTTCTCCACAGTAAAACTTACTTTTCCACAGTAAAACTTACTTTTGACGGTAAAACTTACTTTTCCACGGTAAAACTTACTTTTCCACAGTACAATAAAACTTACTTTTCCACGGCAAAACTTACTTCTTCACAGTAAAGCTTACTTTTCCACAGTAAAACTTACTTTTCCACGGTAAAACTTACTTTTCCACAATACAGTAAAACTTACTTTCTCACGACAAAACTTACTTTTCAACAGAAAAGCTCTAACAGTTTTTACAGTTCGATTCTCTTCTGTGATCCTACTTGTTTTTAAAATGGCAGTCAAGTGATCACGATTACAGAGATTCAGTAGGGATTCTTGCTCCATGCAATGTTCGTGAACAGCTCAATGTGCTAGTTCTGACATACATTTTAGATGGATCAACGCATCCAGAAATATATAGAGGGAACGTTACTCACGTGATGTCCAAGACGCACTCGTGTATCCCCCAAAGATGTATTTTCCCACACGGATAATTGTAACCGTTGGGCCTTTATGGTCGCACAATGAATGGAAAGTCGCTGAAGCCCAGCCATTCGCTGATGCAAGCCAGCAGCATTTCCATTGAGACTTGCTTTTCATGACAGGCTTCAACCAGTTCCACAAAGTAGTCAGATGAGTGACATTCTTTTGCAAGATTTTTGAATAATCTAAACCAGCTGTGTTAATCAAGAAAAGATTTTGATCCAACTTATTTAAGCTACAATCCTAGACAAAATTCTTGGGACAATTGCTGTTTTTTCCCACTTGAAACATGTAAATATCTAAAAATCCCCCTCTCCCCCTTTTCAATGTTGTGTAACCTGAAAAAACAAAACCTGCAGTTGCTGCCTATGTTACAACATTGTAATGGGGGAAAGGGGGATCTTTATTTCATAGCATTTGTATCGAATTGTCACGTTATAAGAGGTGTCCCAACTACTTTTGTCCAGGATTGTAGTTACGCCTTTCGTCCACACGCAAATGACATGTAGATGGTCCTAAATGTAGTATATAGACTACATAAACCGTGTATATTTTCGCAAACGCTTTGTGTGGACAGACACAAATGTACACATTTGTAAACGTTGACTTCGCAAAAGTAATTTGGACGTGCTCGAGAACTGTCGTCTGTCAGACGTCAACCGACGAGACGAAAACGATACGGAAGAATTAGTCTTGTTTCGGATTTCCTACATACTACATTGGATTTCCTGAATACTACACTACTGCATACTGATAACTGTCTTCCTCCATACTAATGAAGGGATTCTTGCTACATACTAATAACTGTCTTCCTGCATATATACTAACAAGAAGATGCAAGCATCTTAAAACCGCGCTTTTTTAAATTAACTCCATTTTTGCTAATGAACAGGTTTCTTTCTCAGAAAAGTCACGGTTAAATTAAATTTGTCTTGTACTAAGAGTAAAGGACTAGCAAAGTAGTCACGCGAGTCACACAATCCAATATTGCACCATCGCCCATAGCCGTTGTGAAATTTAAGATGACGTAATGGTCTTAATCTAGAACTGAACTTCGCTTGGGATATGTATGGGTGTGAATTAAACATTCCGCACGATTAAATGTAATTGGTTTATACCCTGAGTTAGGCCGTAAGATGGTAGTCACGCGAGTCTCACATTTCTCGCTTTGCATTGTTCACGGCTATCTTTTGTAAGGCGGTTTACGGCGGTAATTTCCCTACCAATGACGCAATCCTTGCAAGTGCTTACCTAGGCACAATTTCTTTCCTTCAGATCTCTGAACTCGATTCGATGAAACAGTCAAAGAATTCATTTCAATTGCCTAAACCCACGAGAAATACTCGCAACATTTTCCAACTTATTAACGACCATCGCTTCTGGCGAAATAAGCTGGGAAAGTAAGCAGGATATTATTTGTCACGTAACGAAAGTGGAAGCTGCAACGTCAGCGCATTCCGTGGCTGAGGTAATACCATTGTTTCAGTGTATTCAATATTCGCTTCGAATCCAACGCTTCGATAAAACCAAAACAAAATATATTTTACACACAATAAAAAAATATATATCTGCAACATTTTCCGTACATTCATGTTTCAATTTGCTTGTACTACGAGTGAAGGACTACAAAAGTAGTCACGCGAGTCACACAATCCGAGGTTTACGTTATCCCCGGCTATCTTTAACTTGTTGGTTTTTTTCTCTACTAATGACGTACCCCTGCACGTTCAGGCACGTTCAATTGTTTACCTTTGCAAATATTTAATTTTCCTTCAAATCTCTGAACTCGCTTCGATGAAACAGCCAAAGGATTCACTTCAGTTGCCTAAACCCACAAGAAATACTTGCAGAAGTGTAAATAAATTAATGATCGTCGCTTCTGCCGATATAAACTTGCAAAGAAAACACAATGTTACTTGTCAAGTAGCGAAAGTGAAACCTGCAACATCAGCGCATTCCACGGCTGACGTAATACCTTTTTTAGTGTATTCAATATTAGCTTCGAGTCGACGAAAGCTTCGATAAAGCCAAAAGAAAATATACTTTATACGTAATAAGAATAACAATATCCGTAACATTTTCCATACATTTTAATTTTTCAACAGCTTTTGGCGAAACATCACACGTTGCGTGCTGCAAAGTCCCTATCACGATTTGGCCGAGTGGAGGTTTGGGTCTTGTTACCGACGAAAAAACACTAAAACTAAAAAAAATAATAATAAATCCCATGCAGAGCAAGAACCGCGCTCGGCCCATGGCCGCGCGGTTAATGAAGGGATTCCCGCTGCATACTGATAACTGTCTTCCTGCATATATACTAATTCAATTAGTATATATATGCAGGAAGACAGTTATTAGTATGCAGCGGGAATCCCTTCATTAGTAATGAAGGGATTCATACTGCATACTAATAAGTGTCTTTCTTTTCACGACAATAAAATAATAGATCTACCACCGGCACGAATTATTATTCACAAACGAGAAATATATATGCGCTTCAGTGGCCCCAAAAGTAAACATAGCGGGGGCGAAGCGAACTGCCGCGAAACTAATAATAATAAACACACACTATGACTTCGGTTTTTCGTTTAACACAGTACAGTTTAATAATGTTCTTTTTGTGTCTTGAAATATTTGTAAGGTGAGCTTCTATGAATACGCCGGATCGCCTGGAAGGCCCTTTCGGTTTATCATCCAAATAATTTTCCAACCGTATTTGTGGGCGTTTACGCTATTTAGGTGGAGTCAATTCCACTGTGGCAGGAGGGGTCAGGATCGATGGTGGGAGGGAGGGAGGGAGGGAGGGAGGTAAGGGAGTGGATGTTGTCATGGTAGATAATACTTGTGGGTCTGCCACTTTGGCCGCTGATTAAATATTTGGCGCTCGAACCGGAGTCGCTGGTATTGTTACCAGTGATTGGTAAACTGCTTGCCAGAACATCGCTAGAAATTTGGTTCTGCTCTTGGGGTTGGCCGCGCATCGGGTAGAGAATTGAGCTGGTGTTTGTACATCAACGACCTGTTTTGCAGCTGCATGTACTGCCTTGCTTTATCGTAGTCTCCAAGATCTGCGCGATACAAAAGATTATCCATATTGTTCTGCAAGCGCTGCATCTCCAGAATAACCGGGGGAGCCATCAGCCTTTTGCTGTTTCAGATATTGTAGTAGCTCCTGAGAAACCTTGTTTTCCATTTAACCTTTGTCGAACTTCTCTTCACTAGGCAACTCGTTTGTTCGCAACCCGTAACTGTCGTGAGTGGTTGGCTTAAGGTCAACAAACAGATAACCAAATAGTCTCTGTACCGCATCTTCGTACTGTTTCATGAACCAAGGATGCATTTGTTTTGCTAGGAGCAAAATCTGTAGCTAGTTTGTCGCGGGGGTTCTTGTAAAGAACCAAATAATGGCTGTTTAAGCTCTTGCTTCGATTGCCTTTGCCTTGATGGAACAGGTTTTGCACAGTGTAGATGACACTCAAGTTTCGATGATGCGATCCACTCGATCCTTTGGTCGTCAATGACAATCAAGTTTCGTATATTAACATCAAAGTAAGAATCTTGTTCCAGGGTCTCAGGGGTACCCTTGATAAATTCAATTCCAGGTATCGTCATCAATAACTCGCTGTAAGCCGGTTGCCACTGGGAATAACACCAAAAAATCCTCTCGGGAGGAATGTGGATTGCCTTTTGAGCCGGCTGCAGCAAACATTTAACCAAGACCGATTGGGGGTTAAATGTTTGTTGTATTGTTTAGCCTCAACCACCACCACCACCGCTACCACCGCTACATTTGTATTGTTTATGTCCACCACAACCACATTAACCTCCACGACCACCACATCCAGCACAACCACCACCACCACTGCCCCCACCGCTACCACCAAATTTGTATCGTTTAACCACCATCACCGCCGCCACTACCCCCTAAAGACCGTTGTTGATAAATAAAAGAATGCAACTTATTACCCTAAGTTCATTCTATGATGTCTCGAGTAGTAGAAAACAATCGAGGTTTCCTTCGTCTCTTAGCTGATTGTCCTTCTCATCAGCGTCAGTTTCTCCTAAAGACAGCCACACCACAACAGATGCACGCATTAGTGCAAATTATTTATAATGTGCTTAAGGAGAAAATACCAGTGTCTGAAGACGATAAGCTTAAATTGGCGCCCTACAAAGATGCACTAGTTAAACTCGCTGAAGCAAATGTTCCCTTGAAGGCAAAGAAGCGGTCCTTGTGCAAGAGGGTGGAGGTTTTATACAAGAAAGTTGACCCCTGTTATAAATAGTTTGGGGTTTCTTATGTTATAAGGCAACGTGCAGCCTAGCCTGCGAGAGCAGACGCTTTTTTCGGCTCGAGTTTCACCCGGCGGGTGAAACTCGAGCCGAAAAAAGCGTCTGCTCTCGCAGGCTACGTGCAGCCTGAAAAGGAAGATCGATTGGGATGAAGAGGAAGACAGCGGACAAGAAGATAGCACAACTTCTGATGACGGAGCGATAGTGCGGAGCCCTGGATTACAGATGTTTTGAATAGCCTTTCCCTAGCAGTTTCAAGAAAATATGCGTCTGAACTTTTTGCATAGTATGGCCACTTCCATAAATATCTTGTTTTGGATACCTCGCGGACAATTACTCCGAAATCAGGGTATAATACCAGTAACAAACATCTCGGAACTGGTTGAGTATGCTGTACTTCCTCATAACAGTGATGTTGCCAAACCCTGTGCACTCATGCAATGCCTTCATGCAGGGAGTGGCAGAGTTGGGGTTTAATAAGAACTTGATAAAGAATAAGAAACTTCTAAGTGATCTGTTAAAACAAGAGAAAAGGTACCGAAACGAAGACAAAAAATTTCGACAAGAGGGGTGATGACGGTAACTCAGCTGACATTAATGAAGAGGACGCTTCTGATCGAGGAGTGTAGTGGAGCTGAGGAATCTCAAGAGAGCGAAAATGATACTGACAGCGGCAGCGATGAATCAACAAATAGCGATTCTGAAAACACGACTACTCTTGGCACGATACCCACTTGATTTGTCCTGTATGCGATTACAATATTCCTTTCAAAACGAAAAAGAACGGGTAAGACGTGATGAAATTTGAAATTAACGGACATGCCAGCGTGGTTCAAGACTCTGAGGAACTTGAGTGATATGCGACATTATTTGATTAGAGCTTTGTCCAAGAGAAACAGAGCGTGAATTGAAGCATCCTCGGAGACCCAGGGGCAGTTAGTCGGGGCGAAACGAAGTAAACCGGGCAAAAATCGTAGCGCAAAAGTTTTCTATAAAACTAAAAGAGCCGCTGGGAAATGAGTCTCTCCAGACCATTTCCAAGCTTTTGTGCGAATGCTGGCTCCTGATTGAGCAAAATAAATATTTTGTATTATTTTGCCCAATCGGCGAACAGTGACTTCAGAGTCACTTTCGTGTGTTCTTACACGGCATTTTATTTCAATTTACATTAGAGAACCACAAAAAAGTCGGGGAATCATTTCGGATGTCAGAAAAAAATATATTTCAAGATCTACCCGGATATTTTCACTTGGACTGATCAGAGGAATCAAAAATAGTGGCTTGTTTATCTGTATGCGACGCATTGGCGGCCGTTCGGCACACTCGTCTGATATCGTCTGGCACGTGCGGTAAATAGAGGATAATACATGGTTTCGCGGCGATATGAAATTTATCTTCGAGTGTTCAAATCGATAGCTCACGAGTGAGCGCAGCGAACGAGTGAGATATCCGATTTGAACACGAGAAGATAAATTTCATATCTCCAAGAAACCATGTATTATTCTTTTTATTATATAAACCTACTAATTACGATGTTTTTGACGATTTTCTGAAGATTTCCGAAAATTTTCAAAATGTTGTCCGAAGGTTGTACGAATGTTTCCGAACATTTTCCGAGAATTTCCGAAGATTGCCGAAGATTGCCGAGGAAGATCCGAAGATTTTTCGACTTAATATCGATTTACTTTGGCTCATTCAGCATTGGAACATGGCAAACTCTGCAAGCTGATTGGTCAAAAATGATATCACACATGTGTGGATATCATTTTTATCCACACGTGTGGGTACCATTTTTCTCGATTTGCTACCACTCGCTATACCACTGCAGTTTATATAATAAAACAATGTACGTAGCGCGGAAAAATTGCAGTCGGCCGAAATATGGAATATTCCCTTGCTGCAAAGAAATGCACGCACGCACAGAAATGCACAGACGAGTATGCCGAACCGCCCCCAATGCATTGCACAGGTAAACAAGACGCAATTTATATGATCGGTCCAAACAAAACTTACCGGTGGATGTTGAGATATCTTTCTTTCTGACATCTGAAATGACTTTCGGCTATCTAATGTTAATAACAATAAAATATGGCCGATACAATAACCGCCGTGTAAGAACACACGAAAGTGACTCTGAAGTTACTCTTCGCCGATTGGGCAAAATAATACAAAGGATTTATTTTGCTCAATCAGGAGCCAGCAATCGCACAAAGGCTTGGAAATGGTCTGGAGAGACTCGTTTCCGAGGGGCTCTTTTACTTTTATAGAAAACTTTTGCGCTACGATTCGCCCCGACTAACTGCCCCTGGGTCTCCGAGGATGGAATTGAAGAGGCTTCATGAGTTGCGGAATGTAATATATGCGGAGGTGATAAAGAACCCCTTCCTGGCGCCATTTCACAAAAGCAGCCACTTTTGCAACCAAAACAAAAATAAATAAATAAATAAATAAATAAATAAACAAAAAAGAAAGAAAAAATCTGGTGATGGCAATTCTCGTTACGCCCTTACGCGTTTCACTAACAATACCCGGTCACTTAA
Source organism: Meandrina meandrites (assembly GCA_963693305.1). NCBI lineage: Eukaryota > Metazoa > Cnidaria > Anthozoa > Scleractinia > Meandrinidae > Meandrina > Meandrina meandrites. The sequence continues at coordinate 36,712,191 of OY855907.1, forward strand.
AATGTATTCTAACGATGATGTTCAATATGTTCCATAAGTTTTGTGGCAACAGAGTAAATTTTCTTGTAATTCAGAAAAGAGGCGGAGATGATTTACATCCATCGACAGTCAACTTTTCGTCTGGACTATTATATATTGTGCTCAGAAGGTCGCGTGTGATTGATAATCGCTGTAAGCTGTACTGTACTGAACGAAAAACCGAAATAAAAGTTTTGCCTGAGGTATTATATACCACTTATTAACCGAGAGTGAGTCAGGTCATTACAGGGAAATCTCAGACCGAGGCCTTGATGTATTGACCGAGCGATAGGAGCAATCAAGGCCTCGGTCTGAGATTTCCCTGAAATGACCGAACGGACGAGGTTAATAAGTTATTTATTATATTGCCTTTTTAGCCCTGAAAAAAGGGAAACGTTTTTCAATATCCCCTTGCGCAAGCAAGAGGCCATTTTACAACAACTGAGCGAATTCTCGCGCGCTGATTGGCTAATTTTTATTGTCAATAAGAGTACAGACGGATGAAATTTGAAAAGCTGACGCAATCAGCAAAGTTTGTCAAACATTTCAGCACTGAGTCAACGCTGCATTCTTGATAAGGCGAGAATCATTCCACAAATATGGAAGTCTTCAATGAGGAAATCACCTAATATTTATGGGTTGAAACTGAAGAAACCATTGCAGCCTTAGAGCGAAAAGATGAGGATGTTTATTGAGGCTTCAGACCTGAAAATCGGCGGTGAGCGGGAAATTAATGCGGCTTGTAGTGTAGTAAGAAGCTGAACTGCGTTTTAGCGGATAATTTTGTTAACAGTTTTCACTGGATTAAAGGTTAGTTGAGTCATTCGAATTTTACTTCGTATTTCTGGCCGTATTCTTACTAAACGTTTAATTTACGAGCCTGTGATTCTCCGTATTACAGCGATGAAATTATGCGGCGGTGTGGTGATCGCATCTTCCATACTTTGACTCTTGCATTTCTTTCCTTCGTTTTGAAAATCAGTTTTGGCTATTTGTTATTTAAAAAAAAAATTGACGTTAGCTTTTTATGCGTCTGTCCTGTTATTGATGATAAATTTCGTCATAACATTGTCAAAGTTTGTTGTAGATCCACTCGCCCAGCTAGCGGCTCGTGGATCTACAACACTTTGACAATGTTATGACGAAATTTATCATCAATATAACAGGACAGACGCATAAAAAACTAACGTCAATTTATTAATTCGAGGTCATGTTCACTGAACCGAAGCGAACCCGGCCATGCAATCGAAACCAAAAGAAACGGTTTTTTTGACATTGAGGCAATTTTTGTCTTCATTACGCCAAGATCTACGGCAAATTTAACCACTTTAATTTTCACAAAACAAGCTGACCTGTGTTTACAAGTGCCGAGAAAAATTTTCATAATGCCCGGTCATTACAAGAAAATCTTGCCCGCTCAGCAGCCAATCAGAGCGCGCGTACTATTGTAGCCATATAATAAATGCGGGTGTTTATTATTGTAAGTTTTGCGGCAAGTTGATGGTAGGTCTATCGTGTAATTGTCATGAAAAGGAACGACTAGACACTTATTAGTATGCAGCGGGAATTTCTTCATAAGTATGGAGGAAATCCAAATTAGTATGCAGGAAATCTAAATTAGTATGCAGAAAATCCAAATTAGTATTCAGGAAATCCAAATTAGTATGCAGGAAATCAAAACAAGGCGGCTAATTCTGCTGAACCTATACTACTATTAACAGACGTGTTACGTGTAGAATAGTCTTATAATGATACACACCGTATGTAATTAAAGGGAACCACCACTCTTACAACAAGTTGACGTTGAATTGTTTGAAATAATTCCTAATTTCCAAATTTTACAACACAAGGGAGAAATAACATTTAAAAACAACAATAAATAGAAAAGTTTATGGCTTTTAATTTTCCAGCGCGCCGCCATTTTGGATTTTTATGACGTGTTACGGCTCCCGCTATTGTTTGGAAGCTTCCAAACAATACCGGGAGCCGTAACATTTCCATAAACCATAGCCATAAACATTTCCATTTATTGTTGTTTTTAAATGTTATTTCTCCCTTGACCTGTAAAATTTGGAATTTTGGCATCATTTCAAACAATTCAACGTCAACTTGTTGTAAGAGTGGAGGTTTCCTTTAAAGTCAAACCTTTATTAAGCGGCCCTCTGTTTAAAAGCGGTACGGAGTGGGGGGTGGGGGGGGGGGGGGGGGTACTCGAATGACTTTTTAGATGGGCACGCTCCACCCGAGGGCTTAAGCCGTCATTTACAATTTATGACAGAAAAGATAACCCTTCCTATGAACAAAAACACCCAAAAACAAACCCGGCCAATATCGTGACCTAACAAGACTGGTCAATTGTATTTTGTACTAACCGACTTCACAGTGGCAACCATAAAATCCTGGCAGACATGCGCAGCGGTATCCATTTTTTTCTTGAATGCACGTTCCTCCGTTTACACAACGGTTGGCAGTGAGACACGGGCTAATATCTGAAAGGAGTGAAAGAAATGATAGTCACGTGTCACGTGTCTATCATTTACAAATGAGCGGTACATTAGAAATTGGTTGCATATGGCATTTGCACTCACCGTGATTCCGCCATAACCCAGTCAAAAGCCACTTGTTACCAGAGGAAGGGAACACATGAAGACCCACAGATGATCCTATATAAGGAAGAAAATTTATAGTAGCCGGAGAACGCAGACAATGTCCGGCTATTGTTTCACACCGCCGGAAAATACTATCTGGGAGAGAGCGATTTCCTTCACCATAGTTCTGGGCCAAGTTGTTGAAAGCACAATTAAGCTAATCTAGGATTAGCGTGAATTTTGATTTCAGTTTTTTAACTTTTCAGTGAAGTTTTCTGTTTATGTTAATTTTTCCCTCCAGCTTTTGACGTCAACTAATCTCAATCTTCACAAAACGTAAGCAATAAAAACACTTTTAAACAAGAGAAACTGAACTCTCGATTAACTTTTAATTCGGGGTTAGCGTTATTCGGCTTTCGAATAGCCCTGCCCTGGACGTTTATGAGCTCAACTGTGATTGGTTAAGATGAACTGAGGTCACGGAAATGGCCCCCTGGCTTGTTTTCATGATAGACGGTACCGGTATTTTTCGGCGACGTGTCGCAGGCTAGAAAATTAGATGCTCACAATACTTTAGACCCTCCTGTTATTAACATTCTAATGGTTTTCGTTTAACGACACATCAATCGAAAATAGCTCTATAAACTGTACTCCGTCAAGGCTGCTGCCTAAGGAAATTTCTAAGGAGCCCTTTGGGCTCCTAACATCAAAAGTTAGGAGCCCAAGCCAGTACTTTAGGAGCCCAGCCTAAAAGTTGCCATGGTCGATCCTCGGGGGAGGGGGGTGGGGTAGAAGAAAAAATCTAGGGGAGGGGTCTGGGGAGCAGCCCCCCCCCCCCCCCCCCCCCCTTACCGTCCCCTTCCACATGCACACACATTTTATTTTGTCAGTAGAGCCTTTGTACGTGAACAGAAAACTCCTTCGGACAAGATTTTTTTCTGAAAGCCGTTCTGAAGGTAACCTCCCTCAAATAGTTGTGTGAGAAATTCCAGCTTTCTTAACTTGAAATTTTATTTAACCGAGCCTCTCCTTCGATAAAACCCTTTCTACACTGATTGGGTGACATGAACAGGAGTGTGTATATTAGAAAGTTTCTGTAGGCTTAAAATGAGTTTGAAAATCCAACCAGCATATTGTGCTGTGATGAATGTTGGATAAAGTAAGTTAAAAATGTGTAGAACAAATAAAGCAATGTTTAATAGGAGTTTTGAACATCCAAAGTTTTGAAGCAAAATCAGTGAAGCATGAAGCAGCAAAATTATTATTTCACTTTTCCACAGCAAGCTCACTAAAGAACTTGAATTATTGTTAGTAATTAAGGTTTAACAGAACCAAGATTACAATTTAGCAGGTCTATTTGAAGGTTAAGGCAAAGGTAATAAAAAGTCAAAACACCTGTGTAAACACTTAAATTAAATTCTGATCTTATCTGCATTTCATAATCAGTGGTCAAAAATAGACCAGAAAAATTAAGTTGTGAAAAAAAAAAACAGTTTCTAGGCTTATCAAATGAGTTGCTTATACAATAGATTTTAGTAGTTTTAAAAACAATTCATGTTATTCAAACTGTTTTCAGCAAAGTTTCTAGCACATTATTATTTTCAAGAGTAATGTTCTCCTTGCACGGTTCAATAACCAAGATAAAACACGAAACAGTTCGAATGAACAAACAAACAAACTTGATCCACAAAAAGCGGTAGCTGATAAGAATGTCACAGAAAAGGCACACATTTTCTGTTGTCATGAAATTAAGCGTTCTCTAAAGTGAAAAAATAAAAGTTTGAGTTAAATAAGAAGCTTAATTACAGTAATTCGGAAGTGTAACATCAAAACATTCTGCACATTATTTTACGCTTGTTGAAAAGGTTTTTGTATCAAGCTTTTGCAGATTAAAATTGTCATGATCAGACCTGATGCATGAATGGCCAGGAGATTGATTTCACTTTTGTATCCGTAAAATGTTTACTTCACATTCACTATAATCTCCTCCAAAACATCAACGTAGCGAACGAAACGTGAAGCATTCTTCATTCCATATTTGGGAGTCAGTCCCAGTCCTAAACAGTCGAAAATAATTGGTTTTCGAAGTTGCACGTATTTATACGCTAAAATTATCTCTATTGTGGACAATTTTAGTATTTCCGTTTTGAAATGAAGCGCTTATGGTTTTAAACGGGATATATCTTACGCCAGTGGAACAAAATTGCAAGGAAATTGAAGTCATTAGATGAGAATGGAAAATCTATGCTTAGGCGCCCATCCGGGCTCCTTGAACAAAAATTTAGTCGCCCGCACTCGTAACTTAGGCGCCCCAGGCGACCGGGCGCCCGTTAGGCAGCAGCCTTGCTCCGTCATTCAAATTTATATCAGTGTCAGTAGCCTACCTCCCCATTTGTTTCCTTTAATGTCAGTGTCCGTCACTTTTGGAGCTGGGATGCGCGTGAATCGAGTTTCTGGGACAAATGGGACTTCTTTAATAAATCGCATTCCCGGCTTCTCTCGTATATTCTTCCATTTTGCTGGTAATATCACGTGCCATTGCTGTCCAAACACATCTTGGCTTTCCATGTAGAGACGGTGGCGTTTGCTGACGCCATAGAGGCGTTTATGCTCAGGGTCATACGCCAGGATTGTGAATATGGTTGGATCAACGGCTAAGACGAAATGTAGAAATAAAAAATTAATTGATATTTTGTTACATTTTTTTGACTTTATGTAATTTGGGCAAACCATACAATCTAGTTGGTTGAGAACCGGTAGGATAAATATTACGATATGTATGTGTTGTGTACCAGTTTACTTGTGCGAGCTGTGGAGCTCGTTATATTGGTGAAACCAATAGGCATTTTCACACACGTGTAAATGAACATCTTTTTTTTTAAACATCTTAATTGTTCTAGGCATTGTCGCTCGAGACAGTTGTGATGCCTCTAGTTTTAAAATTATTGATTCTGCTAAGACTTTCTCACAACTTAAAATCAAGGAGAGTTTTCATATTGAACGGTTAAATCCAGTACTCAACAAACAAGTTGAGCATGTCAATTTATCGTTACACTTTTAATGTATCAATTTCAGTTTGGTGGTTATGTCACTATTGTTCTTTTCTAATTTTTATTGGTTGGTTTGAATAAGTTTGCATTTTACGTTAATTTGAATTTATAAAGGCTCATTGTATAGGCTGTTACATATATAATAACGATCATTCTGTAAACTTTGTATATTCATTATGGCTGATGATGATGTTTGAAACATCGAAACATGTTCCAAAACTAAAAAGCGCTGTTTTGCTTTTAAAAATATTTACAACATTTGTTCTATCAAGACCCTCTGGTAAAGTTATTCCATATGAATTTTGGTGTAAAAGAAATGAATGCAAATTGCCCATTCATTTATGACTTTGTACGCTTCTGCTTTGTAACTGTCACATGAAGTTCTAGGAGCGACTTTGTTTTTACAATATTCTGACATCAGTGAGAATTTGCTGTTCCATACATTATTTATTGAGGTTCTTTTTGACCTTTGGCACACAATCACTGCCATGACTTCTGTGATGACAGATCATGTTTCCTTCCAGTCCAATATTATAAATCATTTGAATGGCTTCTTCTGTAACATCCAAATTCAAATTACGATAACATATCTTGCTAACAAAGAAACATTTGCTTTAACAGATCAAGAACTACTACAGTGTCACAATTTTTTCACAGTTTTTTAAACCCCCTCGAAAAAAATACAACACATTTCTTGATGCGACAAATTCCAATTTATTTTGCAGACAAATGTTCTTTTGGCTCGTCACACAATTTTTCCTCCAAAACCTGAAAACGTTGTGTGATGAGATTCCTCTCTCACTCATCCTCATTGCTCCATTTGAGGAGTTTTCCGACAATCTTGCTCTTTTGTCACTACCTGACTATCCATCTCTTCGGTCGAACGCACTCCCCTAATCTCTGATTACTACTAGTTTAGAAGATTTATATTCAGTTCATTTACCTTTACCTACTTTTTCTAAGTTTATAAATAACATTGCTTTTGGTTAGAACTTAATAGCTGGGCTGTTCCATTTTTTTCCCCTCCGTAATGTATTAGAACCTGTTCTAGGATAATGGCCTGCATACATTTCCTGCAGTCACTAGTTCGAAGAACTGTTTCAAATATCAGGACAATTTCCCGTTGGTGATCATTTGGTAAATTCTCATGACCTGTGTGATGGTGTATGTATTAAAACACCGCGAGAAATTTGATTTAATCACACTCGGGAATACATGGGATAAAATTACTGCAGACAGCACTTTTACTGGCAGTCTTACCAAAGAAGGATTGTCCTTCATTTTGGGTCCCCAAACAAGTGCTTCTTGGATAGCTGTTAAGTATAAACGACGGGAGGTTAGTGGTTTTACGTTCTACAATAAATTCTTTACACGTAGTTAAGCTTTCTACTGTAAAAAAACAATGTTGTATTAGTCAACTTTTTAAAATGCTTGGAAGGAGTAATAATATTGTCAGGACTCCGAAAACATCGTTGTACCTTTATTCTTGGTTTTCACGTGACGTCATAAAATTGTAAAATCCAGAATCGCAAGACCCCTGAGTTTTTATCCTTCACTGGCTATTAGACATCATTAATATACATCTTGTTGAAGGTGGTTAGCTCGATAGCAGCCGCCGTCTTTAAGATAGACCATTTTGAATTTCGGAATTTCACGCTACACGACATCAAGATGGCCGCCAGAAGGCTGTCACGTATGCTTCAAAATAATGCCTTATCCTACGATTTTTAACAATCTGAACAGTTGAGGTTTTGTGAGAAGTGTTTATGAGAATGCTTACTTGTTCATGAGAGTGATATAACTGCCTTTTATAGCAAAAGTGAATTCCAGATGTTTTCATTGATTTCCGGCCGCCATGTTGGTGCCCAACTACATGGGCACCAACATGGCGTTTCCATACAGAGCTCTGTAAATTTGTGTGAAACATGTTGACGGATAACTCGAGTACGGAATACCGTACAAACCCGAGACTTGGACAAACAGAATATCTGGTAATTTTCTACAAACTATAATATTTTTGAGTTGTTTTACTCAATAGTTTTGGATTTACTTTTTTGTGGCGTGACAGTGAAAACCAGCAATTAGATTGCTGGTGCGAGCTGCTGTGTATATACTTCTTTATAATACCTCATCAAAGTAAAATTGGTTACACGGTCAGTGACTTCATTTGATCTATAGTCTCCTCAGCAAGAACGAAACTTTTAAGCGTCGAACATGGCAAAAACTTTTTGTCGTTGAAAAGGAACTATACCGTACTCACCACTCTGGCTCCCACAATTCTACAATAATGCTAGAAATACGAAGTATGCTGGCCTATAACTTTTGCAGGCAGTTCTATCTGGACATCACTTATTTGTACACTTACATTTCATCTTCACTGTATTCGCCAAAGCACAGAAACACGACCGGTTCACTTCCGTTTTGTGCACAAAGAAAGCCACGCTTTACGAGTGCCACGCTTTCTGTAAGATGTAAAATTTAGAATTGTAAAACATCGATCATTATATTATTGTACTGAGTTTCAAAATCATACTTCTTTCGGTGCGGCACATTCATATTTTTTCTAATGTTATGGTAACAAATGAACTCTTTACATCACTTTAGGCGCAGCAAGTACATTGTTAGACTCCAATGTTTAGCTTTTAGTCCCTCCTTGTAAATTGTTTTAAATATGACTTTTAATATTGTTAAATAAAAAGGGCTTAGAACGCGACCTGAGACTGTGTGCGATAAACCGCCTACACGCGTATGCTACGGACACTAAATACACTCGACCTTTCTCTTTTTGCGCCTTTTTGCTGTGAATCAACGATGTAAGTAGCTAGGTAACCTCCTCCCTACCGCCCCTCCCCACCCCCTCCTAATCCTCGCTTCCCTCACCCTCCGAATTAACACCTTGTTAATACTTTCTGGTTGATAATTAACACAACTCATTAATATATTGCCAGTGCTGATGTCTACCTTCTTCTTCAACTGGCTTCCCATAAAGCTCCACGCGCATGCATCTCTTTCCTTGTGTTCCACTGAGGTCAAATGTTACATTTGAGGCATTCTGGGGTACGATCAACGTGTGCGTAATCACGTGGTCGAGCTGGTTTCCTTGGAAACGCTACAAAAAAGGAAATAGCCCAAAGTTCGGCATAGCAACTGCAACAACCTTGAAATTCATCGGCACGCGTAATGAAACACGTGTGAAAAAATCCGGATTAGTTTTGTTGATGTAGCAAAAATTACTTGCCATTTTTGGATGGAAATGATGTCTGCCGTTTGCCTAATAGACTGGTTTTCAATTGAGTGTTGAAATTAATCTGAAACTTCCTTGGTTTTGCATCACTACGTTCTGTGATTGGTTCAAAATAATCGCGCCACTCACTCAACCAATCAGGTGCAAACATAAATCAATCATGAATTGGCCTTGCGCGTTTTCCCGCCCTTGCCGCCGGCTGCGTGTATTTGCTTCGTAATATCATTGGTTCATCGTGAAGTTTACGTTTGTTGTATTTGGTCATTGTGTTTACTCTGGTTTTGTTTGCACAACACGTAAATGAAAACTGCTTTAGTTTCTGGACCTACTTTTGTCTTTCCATGCTCTTGAATGCTTTTCCCGTCAAACGCCAGGTAGAAAAATTCAGGGGGCTTCTCGCATACATCGTCTAGCTGGCACAATTTTCCCTGAATTGAGACCTGTTGAAGAATAAAAAAAGTTAACTGTTGAATACTGAAAGCTGGGTAACCCTCGTTTAATCCCTTTTTTATAGAACCCACCCACCCTCCCCCTATTCCAATTAGCGGGCCCTGAAAAAAATCTAATCGTTTGCATTTTCTGATTGCATCTTGACAGATGAAAACCCAGGTATTTTATCCAGATCGCTAGTACTTCACCTATTACATGTCGAGTTGTTTGGCTGTTGCTTTCAGAAAAAAATCCAGAGGTTGAAAAGATTTTAACCACCTAGCCCTAACATGTGACAAAGGACGGTCTTGGCTGTGCAGTTTTCGGCACAGGAAAATGTCAGCTACGATTTTCGTAAAGGCAACGACAGCCATTCAGGAAATGGACAAAAAGGCCCTGATAAGTTCGAGTAGAATGAAGTTCCCGTAAAATGGTCAATTATAGATAATAAATTTTTAGCGCCTGCAGCCTAAAATTAATCTACAGGGAGTTTTAAAAGTTATCCAGACAGCTTAAAACTGCGTTTAAAAGCATTTAGGAAACACGCCGTCGTTAGGTGCCCCCTGAAAACTCTTACCTGTGTAATGGAGTACTGTTTTAGGAGGTGGATAGTTAACGTCCTGATACGATCCGACTCCTGAACACACCACGCCTTTTCTAGTCCCGCGTTCAGACGGGACTGATTCCGCGTCCCGTTCTCTGTTTCACTTGATGCATTTATCTGGGAATCGTTGATGGCCCCAGACTCCATGCCAAGGGGGCGAGGAACTATAGAAAAGAATTAACTTAAAATAAATCACTTGAAATTAAACTTCAAGGTTCGTAGCTGTTGAAAGACGTATTTATATAGAATTAGTTCTCACAGTTTGAAAAGGCAGTTGCTCGATCACCTCTGGAAGGAAATGTCCTTAATCAGCTTACCGCACCAAAATAGAGGATTTGTCGTAGTGTGGATCCCAAAGCGGTTTAGCCCAGAAAACCCGGCTTCAGGGCTACTTGACCTCCAAAAAATAGGGCCTTGAGTTCTGTGGCAAATGTTTGCATAACAGCAAAGTAATATTAAGGCTCGTTCCTGTTCCTGACATTGTTTTGGCTTAATTATAATATCCTAAAAGGTAACTCGATTACTTTTAATTAACTACGGTCATTGTATTTTTATAAGCACCCCGTCATTTTTATAGGTGATTTTCCCCCATGGTCATTTCTCAGCTGACGGATAAATTTTTGACCAATTCTCAGCTATCCGTTTTAAACACTTCCAGACTCGAGGATTAATTCATGTCTTGTCTTCTCGCCCAACAAAGTTGCAGTTTTCTGCATAAATCCGCAAACGATTTTCATTGCCTTTCAATTTATGGTTATGTAAACAAAAAATATGCCGTTAAAGAAGTTCATTCATAAATATTTTCCAAATGTGTTGCCCTCTTTAGTAAAGGCATTGCACACAAGTATTCACTCACCATTTCTTTTATCGACAAGATGACATCCATAAAACTCAACGGCCATTGATATATGTGTGTTCCAAGTTCGCGGGTTGATTCGTAAATACTGGCTGATCACTGGAGGACTGATAACGCATACTTTCACTTGCTTAGATTTGTCGTTAGCAGGAAATTCCTGAGATAAAGCGTGTTTAGAATTATTAAGATCAAACAACAGAAGAGTAAGAGATTCGTGCCACAGGGGAATCATTGGAAAATGAGTAGTAAGGAGGTGTACTTCCGCACCTAACCAATCAGAATCGAGTATTTTTTTGAAAGGATCAATCAGATTGCAGGATTTTGGTCACGTGACCAGTTTGCATATTTTAGAAACCGGAAATACGTCATCAGAATGGAATGTGGAAATTTTGCGGCGTAGCCAATCAGAGAGAGGCGGGGACGGAGAGCGCGAGTCTGGCACTTAGACCAGCATGTATGTGACCCTGCCCTTGTTACGCTTTGCGCGACTACCTCTCGTCACACAATACAATCACAATAAGTTGTCATAGCAACCGAGTTTGATGGATGCCTCGCTTTCATGTTGCATTTATAATGAGGGGTGACGCCACATAACCGGATGTGATGTTGAAATGCAGATTACCATGGCAACAGGGTCGGAAGTGAATACGTAAGCAAAGTGGAGCCTATTTTTCAGGTGCAGCGAATGGTCACGTGGTTATCCCCCTGATGGCGTAAGCGCTCACGTGGTTATCCCCCCTCTGATGGCGTATGAGGGTATCCCCCGTTTGATGACGTATGGGGGTATTCCCCCTCTGATGACGTATGAAGGGGTATCCCCCTCTGATGGCGTATGGGGTTATCCCCCACTTAATGGTTTGTTGCTTTAAGTCAATTAAGTTTCTCCGTTTCTCCACTGCTGACTCAGCCGCTTCCTTAAAGTCCATGTCATCTTCGTCCATAAAGCGTTCAAGCGTTTTCAGGACTTTACGGTGTAGTTTATCGCGTTTGACGCTGTGGTTCCATAGGAGACGCTGTATATCATTAAAAGCGGCCTTCGCGGCATACTCTTGTGTTTTACCCATATCGAGGAACTGTTTGACCTCTATCATGTAAATGTGGGATTCTTCAAGATCTTTCTCCACTTTTTCACGTGTCGGATCCCATGGATCATAGTCTGATTCTTCGTCGCCCACTTCTCCTTCCTCTTCAGAGCTGCTGATATCCTCTTGTTCCTCTTCAGGCTCCTCCTCTACATTTTCCTCATTGCTTTCACCTTCCTCTTCGGAGTCAAAGACATCTGGTGAGTGATCAGCCATGGTCTTTTTTTGTTCTTTTCCTTGACCTTTACCCCCGGCAGCGTACTTTTAAATGAGCCGAGCCGATTAGAGCGCTGATGTAAAACAAATTTTTCGATATTAGCGTGGGTATCCTTCATGCGTCAATTCTGGGTTTTCATGTTACGTCATAAAATTCTGAAATCAAAATTCAAAAGGCCTGCTAAACTTTTGATATCACTAGGTGTAAGATAAACTAAAAATATATCTTTTCGCAAATTTCCAGCTTGGTTGTGCCCTTCGTTTTAAAAACAGAGCATTTTGAATATTCGAGTTCTCCGCCGTATGTGATATCAAGCTGAGTGCCGTGACAAAGTTGTTTTGATTCAAAAAAGGCCTTTCCTTTCCATTTTTGCAGATCGAACATTCCCAGTGTACTAAGTGCTGTTTATGTGAAAGTGTAATAGATCATGAGCCAAAAGTAGTCGCTATTAATAGGAAAATTAAGTTCCAGATGTTTCTCTGACATTACGGCGGCCATGTTTGTGCCCCTCGGAAGGACACAAATATGGCGTCTCCATACTGAGCTTTATAAATTTGCGTGGAAAGGTTCGGCAAATAACTCGCAAACGGTGCAACGCACAGACCTGAGATTTGGACAAATCGTTTATCTATTTATCTTCTTTAATATCTGAAATTCATAGCTTCTGTCGTTGAATGGTTTCGATTTTATTTTTTTATTGCGTGACAGTGAAAACCACCAATAGGTGACTAAACACGCGTTTCCTGTCATCACTGGCGGGGTATAAGTTCAAGACCATGTACCCGAACGGTCGTTGCGTCACTTTTTGACACATTCCAAAATGTCTGGCCAGTAGACGGGAAAGGCTTGAAGCAGTAAATTTCTCATGCCCAATTGATTACGGGGATTCTTGAAGGCTATGTGTTCCTAGAAATACTCTTGGCATATTTCCCTGGTGGGAACATGTCTTGGCACAGGTCCAATACTGTGATGTTCTGGTGATGAGAATGTTTGGTGAACAGATCCAGTAGCTCTTTTTCATCACTTCGCTCTGCCATGAGATCGTCAAGGACTAGAATTTCTCCATCAGGAAACCACGACTTGAGACGGTCTGTTTCGGAAATCCCTTCATGAAATTGCACACCAGCCCCTTGCATGTCCACGAAACCATCTTGCCACGCACCATAACAGTAATGAATGGTCTCGGGTGGATTTTCAAACAACTCGTCTGAGTGATCCAAGTCTTGCCACAGCCAGAGAGACCTACGACCAAAATACTGGAGGTGGTCTTGAACCGAAAAGCTTGTCCTATTTCTATTCCTTGTGGGCTCCCATTTGACGTTTTAGTAGGAAATGTATACTTCGGGGGATCCTCAAATCGTCTTTCACATCTATATTTCTCATGACGGCTTCTACTGTCTGCACGAGAAAAAAGTCTTTGACAATAACGACAGCAAAGGGACATGATATTAGCATTGACTTCTTGCTTGTCCAGCTACAAATGAATCACATCAGATGGAGCATAATTTTTATACTTGGTTGGCGGTTCTTGGTGGGCCATGGTGGGTCTTGATGGGTGTTGGTGGGCCATGGTAAGTCCTGGTGGGTCCTGGTGGGTTTTGGTGGGTCTTGGTGGGTCTTGGTGGGTTTTGGTGGATGTTGGTGGGTGTTGGTGGGTGTTGGTGGGCCATGGTGGGTCTTAGTGGTTCTTGGTGGGTTTTGGTGGGTGTTGGTGGTTTTTGGTGGGTCGTGGTGGGTCTTGGTGTTTTTGAGTGCTCTCACTACTGCGCCATCCCTGCTCCGGAGACATATACCGGGGATATATGAGCAGGTTAAGGGGATATATAAATGGGTATAAACGTTAGTAGCAAACGAATTTTCTAGCATCTGAAAATATGTAGGCTATAAGTAAAAATTCAAGTCAATAACTACTTTTGGTCTTCCAGATTTTTTGTCCTTGTACACTTTCCACATTATGTTGTCGTCACTGGAATGTAACAGGAATGAAGTCACATAACTGCCATGATTATTTGACCCCTCGATAGACAACTGAAAAAGAACGATAATAAGAACTGTCAACTTTTACGTTAATTAACACACATGCGATAATGTCAGGGTTGTCTGTGAGCGTTCTTATTACTCCAAACATTACCAAAAAGTAACTTGAAATTAAAACGATCGCCAGACGTTTCCGAAGATCATCCGCGCATATACCCGAAAAAACTTGAGTTTTAACCCAATTCTAAAGAAGTGAAACTTAACCGAGGGGCATCCGAAGATTCCAAACATAACCGAAGATTAAGCGAAAATTTACCGAAGACTTAAATATTGACGAAGTTTTGTGCAACCTCGTTCCCAGGGCTGGGGAACGAGCTTGCTTAAGATGAGCCGAAATAGCTGAAGATATCATAAAAGTTGAAAATAATCCTGGAATTACAGAAATTACACCAAATATCGTACCCTGCAAGTTATTGTATATTGTTGATGTACACGAACAATTACCAGGCCAATTAGAAAAGCGATTTTTAGTTTCCTACCATTTCAACTCTAGTCCTAGAGCGAAAATCCACTTGCAGAAAATTGTTGCGGTCATACTTGAGCATCCCGTCTTCAATCATGAATATTCCGGGAGAGCCTGGTCTGGAGAAGTGAGGGCAGTGGCCTGTTTTGGTCAGGTCAGTCTTCATGTAAGACGAGCACGACAGCTGACTTTCCTTGATCTTACCATCCCTCATGCCCAAAGGACGAAAACGGGAGCAAACTACCAAAAGAAGATGACCAAACAATTATTGAATATGTTTTTTATTTTCAAGCTGGTCTTCCTGGAATTGCTTTCGACACTCAAGTGAAAACTGCTCTAACATGACATACATTACACTGAGAGAACTGACAATTCTATAACAAATTACTAACTTGGTGCGTAGTATTCAAACGAAGAGCTTGCTAGTTCTGTTTTAGGTGCTCCATCCAAGTTGGCATCATCCCAGTAGTATTCCACAGCTACAAAGTTTGATGATCGTGAAGACTTTCCCGGCGCGGTGGTGTTCTGGAGGTCAACTTTGAAATTTGCAGCAAGGGTCATGTTTTGGCAGGACTCTAGCTTATCAAACTGAAAGTTATCGATGCACAGAAAAAAGTGAGTGTTGGTATATAGCTTTATTTTCACAAACAGTGCGCGCTCTCACTTCGAGATCACATGCCACCTTACAATAAAATTGTTTCCCGCCAAAAGTCTCTGAGAGAGCCGAGCAGCAATGCAATATCAATGACGTCAGAGGGTAACAATACACTGTTACCCGCGAATGTTAACTGACAACGGAGTTTGTTCAAATTCATATAGCCCTACCACTTTTATGCTTGGGTTGAATTTTTAGGGCTCCAGATGCCAAAGATAATGTATGAATTTTACCACTTGAAGTAACAAAAGGCTTCTACTTTTGCATATGCCCTTCACGAAGTCAAAGGCTCGGCACAGCTGCGCGGAAGAACCGCAAGGGAGCCCCGAAGGGGAACAGGCTTCTTATCTCCGCCCCCCCCCCCCCCCCCCCCTCTCCTCTCTCCCACTCTCCCTTGCATTATCAAGGCTTCTAAGGGCCAAAAAAGCAGAAAAATTCCAGGAATTCTATCGCCAAAACTTGTGTCAGCTGTGAGGCTTTCTTATTTTCAAGCTCATGGTTTTGGGTGTGACTATGTTTCTTCTTTGCATAATTCTGGATCTTACTTTAACGATCAATGTTGCTTCCTGGTGTATCAAGCTGGTATATTCGGGTCCATCCATGATATGAGCAGAGTCAAAATCGAGCTGTTTAGGAAAGGACCACTTCACCACTAGCTTGGCAGCCACGCCTTGGGAATCTTTGTAGTGTGCTATGAATAAGTGCTGAGCAACCAAACCTCTGCGAGAAAAAGGAGTACGGATGTAAATTAATAGTCCAAATAATAAGTTTACAACAGAATGGTCACGTCATAACATCCTAAGTTGCTGTCAGTGCGAACGTAAGCGGGTACTTTGTAATTTATTTGGTGCCAATCACGATTGGATTTCACGAAGTTTTCCGCGCTTGGCACGGGTTGCATGTTTTCCCGCGCTTGACGCAAGCTGTATTTTTCCTACAAATCTGATTGGTTCATTCCGTCGTTTTTTATTTTAGTTTGTTGTGATTGGCTAAATGTGATTACTGTGGGTTTCAGTTTGATGACAACTTTCCGAAAGCCGAGCTATTTAAACCCTCACCATACAAAATGATGTTAGTGCCTCTGTATTTTATTCTAAATACAAACATGGCTACTAGATCGAACTTGTGGAGATGGCGAGAAAACCAAAGAATTCCTCAGTTTTATAAACAATATTTAAAAGTACGTCTTTACTTACCCTTGCACAACTGGCTCAGACCGATTGGCCAGCGAAACCGCGACCAGAAGCTTCGGGTCTCCTCCTTTTGTAGGGACACATGATTCTTGTGGCACGACAGATTGTGCCTAAAGATGATCAGCGAATCAAAACTAATATAATATAAATTTCAGCAAAGTTTCAGAAGCTAGAAGTCTACATCTAGTATTTGGGCGGGTGCTATTTCTTTCGCGAGTGGTCTATTTTTAGAACAAAGCTTGCGCGCGAGAAAATGACGTAGTTTATTGCAAAGAAATGATGGCTTGCATGTGCAATAAGATTGTTGTAAAATGGTTGCAAATCACGAACGGCAAATGCTCCAACGCGATTGGCTTCTGTTTCGCCATACCTCAAGTTGAGTTGTAAACTTCTAGCTTATGAACTTTGATTTCAGTTATTAATTCTTACTCCAGGGAGAAAGGCACAGTTTTATAAAAAATATTCTCGATAACTCTATCTCTAAATGTTGCAGAAACTCCCATGACTTTTGTGCTTCAAGCCGGCTGTGTTACTTTCTAAAAGCGTTGTTATTGATACAACTGTCTTGACAACTCTTTTTTAAATATTAAAGCGATCGAGAGCAAAAGCTATGCTTAAATTCATGATGTCTGAAAAATAGGAATTACAATTCTTGTGTTCACTGATAAACTTTCAAAAGACACCGATCAATGGAAAGGATATCCTTACACAGTACATGAGACTATACTCTAACGAATTAACAAAACATTTAAGAGCCAATGTTACCAACGGTCAGACAAAAGACGGCAAGTGTCGAAAAATGGATTTCGCTTATATTCTTACCATACGTAGGTCTTTGTGAGAAACAAATACCAGCATACTTAGTTTGGCTGAATATCGATTTGTTTTCGAGAAAATCGATAATCATTGAAAACCGCCATATTGCCACTTTCGGAGCTCAAAATTTATGCCGAGTTTCGTAGCTTCGCGTGAAAAAATAAAGCACTCTGGAAGGAAAATACCGGCCACATGTTGTAGAATGACATCAAATGAGTACGTGGAAAGAAATTTTAGTCCTTCGTGTCCTTTTATTTACAAAATATAATTAAATTTATTTGACACACTTTTAATAGGGTTCAAAATTGGTCAAACTTATCGTCTAATTTAAGTATGTGCGAAGCGAAATAATTGGTCAAAAATTCGGTATTTGCAAGTCAAAGGACTGTTCTTTACGACTTTAGAAGGATTAGCTGGGGAAATGATTTCGTGCGATGTTTTCGAATTTCGAAGTTGCCTAAAATTCGTCAATTAGTAATCGTGGAGATACCGCCGTTTATGTAAACATTTCACGCAAAGGTTGAATTCTTCCCGACGCGAACTTAACTGTGTCTAATAAAAACGTAGACATGCTTACCTTGATGTTGCTGAAGCATTTTAAGCGTTGTATTATTCATTCACGATAAAACCCAAGCCCGCGGTGAAGTTAGCTAAACGATTTTCTTGACGCCATGTGTCATTAATTTCCTCGTCTTGAAGTGACATCTCTTTTTCATTCGTTCTTGAAAATTAAACACTCCAGTATCAAGTGATTAACGTAACAGCCATGCATAGTATTTTTGCTTTAAATCAGCTTCGAACTGAGAAGCAGAGGAAGATAAACCGGTTCAGGAGACAAACCGTCATTTCAAAAACCGCCATTTGTCCCGTGGCGGCTAATTTATTCACAAGGACAATTTCACCTGAAATTGACAACCACTGCCGTGACAAAGTAATGCACCAGTCATTTGAAATCCCCGACCCTCCCCCCCTCGGGCATAGGCGGGGCATTCACTTTTTTTGCAAGTGAAGGCAAGTGAAGTCCCCGGTCCCCGGGAGAAAAGTGAATGGTGAACTCCCCCGCCCCTGCATGATCCACACACATGCTATAAGAAAAGTAATCTTTTGTAGAAAACTTGTTTTTGCCAAGCGCAACAATGGATGACAATAAGGGAAGATAAAAACGTTGGTAGCCATGAAATTAACACGTTGATTTCAGAGTAGCTAGCAATACACTTGCAAAGGCCCCTCGATGGACAAGGAAGAAGACGACTATTACCAAATCAACTTTTTATTTTTAATAACGGTTATTTTAAAAAACTTTTTCTGTTTTACAACTTGATGTTACAAAATGCAAGATCACAGCAAACTGAATACTTATCAATACCATATCATTGAAATAAGCCTACCTTTCGTCACCAGACTTTGAATATCTTCTGCCAATATAGCCTTCTTTGAATTCTGGTATGACACTTTACAAAACAATTTTTACTTCGCGATATTAGGCAGCGAATTGCAGCGAAATACTGCAAAGCAACCGATCGACCGAGCGGGTCAACACAAATAATTCAAACCGCTGAGCATGGAGTGACTGCCCCGCTTATTCCCCGGTCCGGCATGCGAAGGCAGTGATTTCTGGCGCATCCCCCGCCTAACGGGGAACTAAAATGGAGTGAATCTGAAGTGAAAGCCCCGCTTTTACCCCGCCTATGCCCGAGGGGGGGGGGGGGGGTCGGGGATTTCAAATGACTGGTGCATAAGAAGCAAGCACCGTACCTTTTTGGTATCTGGTTAAGGTATTTTGTTGTTATTATTTTAATTTGAGCTTAAAATTGCACACAGTTGGACTGACCAGAAAAAGAAATTTAAGTCAGTTCAAATAGACCACCGTTTGCAAAATGGTTGCGTGTAAACGCCTTTTACTTCTGTGCCGGAAGTGCTTCGCTTTTCCTTATTCAATTCATATCGTTATTTTCCTAGATCTTCCTTTTTAGATTAAAGCAACAAAGAGATAAAAAAGCTTTATTGCTGCCGTTTGATCACTCTACAGTCAATATTCAAGAATCATCCCGTGGAGTCCAGCCTGAATAAGTTTCAATAGGGGGATGGGAGGGTGCCCAACATCAACACGGCCCTGGTAATTAGCCTTGTAATTCAGTGATGCACCATAGATGCGAAACACTTTAAATAACGAATACGTCTAGCCTGTGAGTCGGGAGTTGACATATTTCACGTTAGACGGATTGTCACTGACTCTTTTTACATTGTTTCGTAGACGTTTCGGCTATAAATACTTAAGCCTAATAAATGCGAGTTCGTTGTTACGCGCTATTTGAATGTATCGCGAGGGTTGCGCGGGTGACCATAAGCGCTAATGGGGATACGAAATTGGTTCAAGTCCTGAGAAGGGTAATGTGTTAAGTCGTAACAGCGATATTTTTCACTTCAACAACAAATGTGGCAAACATAAGTGCAAAACGACAAGGCGACGACCTTGTATGCAACAAGGTTAGAGCATGGTGCTGGTGTTGCTCGGGAAGTCGCTGGGAACGTTTCCAGTAAAATATTTAAGATCCTGCCTGATATGCGAGACTTTTGCAACTCAGTGGAAATGGATGTGTTCTTTCTTTCAGGGAAGCGAAAGCAACCATTAATTCAGCTACAAGACACTGACAAGAGAATTTTGTAGTCAGATGTAGTCAGTGCAAAGGAAATAAATGAGGTAAATTCAGGCCCTTAGGGTGGATTCTGTTGAGGGGGGTTCTTTTATGTTGTGGGAAGTATTTTAGCGCCGGAGGCGCTTGCACGAGTTCCGAAGGAACGAGCCTTTGGGGGGTCTTCGTGTTTGCCCTCCCAGAAAAGTTTGCAAATTTGGGTTCTCTCAAGTGCCATTTCCTGCATTTTGACATCATTTCTGAGGTGGGGTGCATTATTAAGTTGATAAAATCTTGTAAGACATCACATCAACTATAAATAAAAGCCAAAATAAATACAAAATATGTACATATGTATAAATTACATAAAAGTGATATGTTAAAATAGCAGGATAATTAAATAATAATTATTAATTATTAATATTTGCCTTCAATATTAGCTCTTTGGAAAGTAATTTTCATTCTAAAAAATTTCTGAAATGTTCAGAAATGAGTGTGTGCGTTTAGACAGTTTTAAAAACACAAATATTAAAATAACATGCAGGGTGGATGAGTGCACAAGACTGATCGAAAGAATGATGAATTATGATGAATTATTTGAAAACGACCAATCAATCCAAAAGATTAGAACTTCTCACTATAGTGCCAAACTGTTGCGGCTTCCACCGATAATCCTGGCAAGGAAGGTTGTCGTCCGTGTAATCGACCGGTCACAGTCGTTTGATTGTTTCGTGTAAATTTTTTTATCTTTTCAAACCCCCCCCCCCCCCCCCCCCCCCCACCGTACGGGATTGGAATCAGATTCCCAAGCAGTCCTTTATACCCGGCAATTTTTAGGAGTATAATATTTGGCTGGTGATTGACCTTAGTGAAATCAGTGCAAGAATTAGCACAAAAGACGTCTATCTATGTAATGAGCAATGCCAAGGAACCAAAACGCGTTTGGTTATAAATGATAGCATTTTGTTGTCGAGGTTTTGTATTTATGCTAATGATTATTTTAGTCGTGAGTTAAGCAAAACCTATTTAATATGCCGGCCCACCTGATCGGAACAGCTATAGCCCAGATCATTATTTCCTGTGATACCAAAAGAAACACTACCGTTTTACTAGCTACTCTGTCCTAGTAGCTAGTAGCAGGGTAAAAATACGAAGTTGAGGTATTCTAGAGTAAAACGTCGTTGCGTTTTTTGAAACGTCGTGTGAATATAGAATGGTATTTATTTGCACATGCCTGAGCTGGCGTCACCACACGTCCAGCGAGTGGGGGTATTTGATGACATTCAATGTTCACGTTTCCCGATTCTCTGGGTGAGGTATAATATGGAATCGTTCTACAGCGAGTGATTATGACCACTATGGGTATTTGTTTTGCTGACAGCCTAGAACAAATCAACGAGCTATGAAATGTGAAATGAAACTTGTACTAATGCAGTCTTTATATATAATTGTTGTCTAAACGTTATGTGAACGCAGTACTATTTTCGCAAGTGAGGAGGCGAGGCAACTGCCTCACATCGCAGCTCAGGCGGGGAAACCTTCTCCACCGCTAACCCCCCCCCCCCCCCCCCCCCCATCATATTCAGGCTGGATTCTACAGGATGATCCTTGAGTATTGACGGACGGCCGATCTAACGGCAACAATAAGACTTTTATTTTATCTCTTTTTGCGTTTCAACTTAAAAAGGAAGTGCCATGATATGAATTTTAAAAGTGAGGAAAAGCGAAGCAACTCAACAGAAGAACTTCCGGCCCGGAAGTAAAAGGCGTTTACACGCTTTTGCAAACGGTGGTTTATTTGAACGATTGAAATTTCTTTATCTGCTCAGTCTACTAACTATGGTCCAGCTGTGTGTCATTTTAAGCTCAAATTTAAATAACAACAACAAAATAACTTAACTAGATACCAAAAAGGTACGGTGCTTGCTTCTTACTTTGTCACGGCAGTGGTTGTCAATTTCAGGTGAAATTGTCCTTGTGAATAAATTAGCTGCCTCGGGACAAATGGCGGCTTTTGAAATGAGGGTTTGCCACTGAACCGGTTTATCTGCCTCTGCTTCTCAGTTCGAAGCTGATTTAAAGCAAAAATACTATGCATGGCTGTTACGTTGATCACTTGAGACTGGAGTGTTTAATTTTCAAGAACGAATGAAAAAGAGATGTCACTTCAAGACAAGGAAATTAATGACACATGGCGTCGAGAAAATCGGTTAACTAACTTCACCGCGGCTTGGGTTTTATCGTGAATGAATAATACAACGCTTAAAATGCTTCAGCAACATCAAGGTAAGCATGTCTACGTTTTTATTAGACACAGTTAAGTTCGCGTCGGGAAGAATTCAACCTTTGCGTGAAATGTTTACATAAACGGCGGTATCTCCACGATTACTAATTGACGAATTTTAGGCAACTTCGAAATTCGAAAACATCGCACGAAATCATTTCCCCAGCTAATCCTTCTAAAGTCGTAAAGAACAGTCCTTTGACTTGCAAATACCGAATTTTTGACCAATTATTTCGCTTCGCACATACTTAAATTAAACGATAAGTTTGACCAATTTTGAACCCTATTAAAAGTGTGTCAAATAAATTTAATTATATTTTGTAAATAAAAGGACACGAAGGACTAAAATTTCTTTCCACGTACTCATTTGATGTCATTCTACAACATGTGGCCGGTATTTTCCTTCCAGAGTGCTTTATTTTTTCACGCGAAGCTACGAAACTCGGCATAAATTTTGAGCTCCGAAAGTGGCAATATGGCGGTTTTCAAGGATTATCGATTTTCTCCAAAACAAATCGATATTCAGCCAAACTAAGTATACTGGTATTTGTTTCTCACAAAGACCTACCTGTAGTAAGAATATAAGCGAAATCCATTTTTCGGCACTTGCCAAGAATTTTCGATATTGTTTGATTCTTGTGAACATGTGCTCTTAAGAGGCGATCTCTGTTTAATTAAGTTTGAAAGAAATATTATTTTGACGTCACCAACATTGAATATATAAGTTCTGGTATGGTGGCCCAGCATTATCATAGTAAAATATGTAGGTTTTTGAGGAGAAAGGAATAAAAAATGGAAAGAAACTAAAAATATAAGCAATCAAAATAGAAAAAAGGGAGAAAAAATAATATTGTAATGAGAATTAATTATACAAAGCCAAAAATATTTGTTGACAAATTAAAAAGAAAAAAATAAGGAAAATAATTTAAGCACTAAAAATATTTTGAAAAAAATATAATCGAACAAAACAAAAAAAGAAAAAGAAAAACATTGAAAATCAACATCGAAAATCAACATTGAAAATCAACATCGAAAATCAACATTTAAAATCAACATCGAAAATCAACATTGAAAATCAACATCGAAAATCAACATTGAAAATCAGCATCGAAAATCAACATTTAAAATAAACATTGAAAATCAACATTGAAAATCAACATTGAAAATCGACATAGGAAAAAAAAAACGTTATTTCCACGTGGCCTGTCGTTATCATAGACCAAGATGCTTTGCACGCATATTCAATACTAGAGAGGTGATTGGAAGCTCCTGATACATCAAGGTTGTTTGGACGGTACTTGATATCTGCAGTATATAACCAAAGTGTACATATTGTGAGCACGAGAGAGGAAAACACAAAGGGAACCATTTATTGTTCATAAGCCACATAGTGCAGTGGCCCATCGTTCTCATAGCCCGTGAAGAATTTAATCAGCGGACTTCAGCCGAGCTTGAGACCCGGATGACTCATACCCCGAGAAACTCTTGGGGTACCGATCAATGCACAAAAAGTTACGAGAGCACCACCATTTGGCAATACCACGAGGCTTGGTGTACGATGTCATGATGCCGATTGACCCTGAAGGTCTTTGAGAGCCGAGGAAAAGTTGGACAAAAGAAGCGACACAGAGGGGCGACTGGCACATTTACATCACTGGTAAGATATCTGTTAGTGCTATTTTTCACAGGTTCACGAAAAACACCTGATCATGTTTCGCGAGTGTAAGCTTTACATACAATACGCCAGCCAGCGCGTGAGGCATGCGAGGAATGCAAGTCAAACCCCCGGGGGGGGGGTACTCCTTTAATTTTACTACGGGGGTGAGCCGCTGACTCCCTGAGACTCTTGACCTGTTCCAGAGTAAAAATGATGAATTTGCGACCCTGTTCCAGAGAAAAATTGCAAAAAAGGTACCCTGTTCCAGACTCGAAGCAAAGCAACTAATGACACTAATACATACGTGATCCAGAGTGAAACTGGCATCCAGAGTGAAATCGGAGCGACTTTTAATAGTTAAATGAACATTTATTTAACTCAACTGTTTAATGAATAACTGGTTAATGTACTGGTTAAATAGGTTACAGAAATGCGAGACACGATCGATAACGTACGTGACGTGTCCGATCACTCAACGAAAATGGCCTTTTTGGTGGAATACCACGGAAAACAGCGGAAAATATCACAAAGCAAGCGACGGAGGGGAGCGGAGTTAGCTATACTAGACCGTGGTTAATCAGGATTCTAGGGGAAATTCGACACTATTCCAGAGTCAAACCTGAAAAATATACCCTGTTCCAGAGAGAAAAGGGCGATTTTTATACCCTGTTCCAGAGTCAGAGAAGCAAAAACCATACCCTGTTGAGCGGCACATACCCGTATAGCCCATATATGGGAGTACCCCCCCCGGGGTCAAACCAAACACATACGGGGCAAAATATATATTGTTTTCTGTTTAGACTTTTAACAAAATCTAAAACGGCTATGGAAGACCTTCTTTTACCATTTGACTTGCATGCCTCGCATGCCTCACGCGCTGGCTGGCGTATTGTATGTAAAGCTTACACTCGCGAAACGTGGGACGTTACTGTTTGGATTTCTCGGGCGATTTCTCTTCGATATGAGTCATCCGGGTCTCAAGCTCGGCTGAAGTCCGCTGATTAAAGTCTTCACGGGCTATGAGAACGATGGGCCACTGCACTATGTGGCTTATGAACAATAAATGGTTCCCTTTGTGTTTTCCTCTCTCGTGCTCACAATATGTACACTTTGGTTATATATTGCAGATATCAAGTACCGTCCAAACAACCTTGATGTATCAGGAGCTTCCAATCACCTCTCTAGTATTGAATATGCGTGCAAAGCATCTTGGTCTATGATAACGACAGGCCACGTGGAAATAACGTTTGTTTTTTTTCCCATGTCGATTTTCAATGTTGATTTTCAATGTTTATTTTAAATGTTGATTTTCGATGTTGATTTTCAATGTTTTTTCTTTTTCTCTTTTTGTTTTGTTCGATTATAATTTTTTCAAAATATTTTTAGTGCTTAAATTATTTTCCTTATTTTTTTCTTTTTAATTTGTCAACAAATATTTTTGGCTTTGTATAATTAATTCTCATTACAATATTATTTTTTCTCCCTTTTTTCTATTTTGATTGCTTATATTTTTAGTTTCTTTCCATTTTTTATTCCTTTCTCCTCAAAAACTTACATATTTTACTATGATAATGCTGGGCCACCATAGTTCTGCATGCTTGAAAAATCCACTCAAGTAGTTTACATTTGGTCACAAAACTATTTAAAAAAGTACGTAAAGTAGCTTGCTATATTAAGGACTACAACTATATATGTAATATCACGTTTCCATTAATAAAAAAAATACTGAAAACTTCTTACCATCGCTTGTGTCATTAGCATTAGCAACAACATGAGAGTTGCCATCTTAACCATTTTGCTAAAACGTTTCACATTTCAAGTTAGTGTACACTAAAAGACAAAGGAAGCAAGGAAGGCTAGTTAATAACAAAAAATTATTACACTACTTAAATAGTTGAAGGGTCGATAACTACGAGTGCCTTATTGCCACTCCAGGAGATATGATATTGACTGAACAATATGACATATCTGTACCTGAATATCGTTTGATGTGAGGGTTTTTTTATCCAGACAGCTCAAGAGAAATTTTGATACAAAAACAGCCGTATCATCTCAACAAACTCTATG
This sequence comes from Meandrina meandrites, assembly GCA_963693305.1. Taxonomy (NCBI): domain Eukaryota; kingdom Metazoa; phylum Cnidaria; class Anthozoa; order Scleractinia; family Meandrinidae; genus Meandrina; species Meandrina meandrites. The sequence goes on from OY855907.1 coordinate 36,738,084, forward strand.
ACGATAAAAGAGTTTAGCCACCATGAAATAGCTAGCTGAATATCCGTTCTGGCTAAAATTTCCCTTCGTCGCTGGGCGCGCCTACACAGCCGAATAAAATGTAGATACTGCTCATTAATGCGCAAATTTGTCTGTCATTTAAAATTTGGCCAATTCTGAAAGCACTTATGTTTTGGTTTCTGATGAAAGAAGATAATTGGCGTTAATGCATCAATAATTTCCCGTTAGAAATTAAAACACGTTTTTCGTTGCCAATTGCAGCTGCATTAGAGAATTATCCACGATAAATTACAGTCGAAACCGAAGAAGCGTGAACGCCAAAAATTATTTCTGGAATGTTTATTGTTCTACGACCAATCAGATTCGAGACGTAACCGCAACAAACCGCAACAGTAATTAGCTCAAAGGTTTCGATTCTTTTATCACGAAACGACTTTTTCTTCTACATTAAGTCTTGAGATCACCACCGATTAACAAACACTCTGGAATTATTAATTTTCTTCCATTTCAGAGTTGAAGCATAATCAAAGGATAACTATAAACGATAAATACTGAAAAGAGAAAAATAATCGAACAGACATGGCTAGACAGCGCGTCTGGAAGCGGAATAAAATTGATTTTTCACAGCAAATGCAAACTTGCGCGCCGTTGCAAATTCAAATATTATGTGTGCCGTTAAAACTTGAAAAATGGGTGCCGTTGCGTGATATACTGGGCCAGAGAATTTTGCTGCAACGCGCTTCGTGAACTGTTCTGGCTCCGCATCGAAGTAAGGTAGAGAGAACATTTTTGTTAAGTTTATTCAATAAATTTTTTGGTGAAATGGGGAAAAGGATAAAACCTAGAAATGTTTGTAAGTAGAAAAAACCGGATAGGCCGTATTTTTTTAAAAAAATAATCAAAAATTCTATTCTGCTTCCAGACGCGCTGTCTAGCCATATCTGTTCGATTATTTTTCTCTTTTCAGTATTTATCGTTTATAGTTATCCTTTGATTATGCTTCAACTCTGAAATAGAAGAAAATTAACAATTCCAGAGTGTTTGTTAATCGGTGGTGATCTCAAGACTTAATGTAGACGAAAAAGTCGTTTCGTGATAAAAGAATCGAAACCTTTGAGCTAATTACTGTTGCGGTTTGTTGCGGTTACGTCTCGAATCTGATTGGTCGTAGAACAATAAACATTCCAGAAATAATTTTTGGCGTTCACGCTTCTTCGGTTTCGACTGTAAACTTTAGACGCAGATAAATGTTTTGTTCTTCCAAAAGAGTAGACCTGTTAATTGCTGCCCTGAAAAAAACACACACTGAATTTACTGTCGCCCGGGTGATCGAAATAGTTGGCTTAAGATAAAAGAAATGTTAAAAGAGTCCTCCAATTTACTAACATGTTTGCAGGTTTCTGAAAGGTTTCGTATCATACACTGTGTACAACATAGACTCTCATTTCCACTCATCAAAACTCATATTCTAAGATTAACGGCGGTTTGAATCACACAGTGCCACTAACAAGAATTAAGATAGCTCTTGTGAAAATCAAAAAGTTCTTCGGCATTATACAAAGGCATCCAGGCAACGGAAAAAGTTTTCTTTATTCGCTTAGACGATGCTGAAGGGTTTCATTTTGTTGTCTGAGGCTTAGTTTCATCATGAACCTCAAGAGAAGTCTTTGTTATACGAGCGTAACCAACCGATTTCGTGTTATTTTTTTCTCAATAATTTTTCAGATTCAAAATGGTGGTTATTGCGAATTGCATTGCTTCAAGAAAACACTTCTGTTTTTAAGAACAGAGGATAATTAGCCTTCATAGATCGAGAACTTCCCGTTGCAAATTTAAGCATCGTTTCTCTTTAGGTAGCTTCCAGTCCCTGAACTCTCCCTTTCGCGCGTCCTATATAGGGCGCGGCACACTGGACTACGTGGCGATAAGAGTAATAATTACAGCCAGCCAGCGTATTCTATTAGAAATTCGCGAATCTGATTGGCTCTTTCTAATATCACAGTGAGTTTGCTAACATCATCTGCGCCCAATCTGCGCCCATGGACTGGTAAATCTTTTTCACATAATAAGTTGAGGATTTTGAAAAGGGAAATAAATCATCAAAATAAATGCCGAGGTAAATGCCAAATTTATTTTTGGTAAGTTAAAAGAGATTTGTTGCGATATAAGTCAGTTTTCTGATGTAAAAATTCATTTTTACATGTAAATTGGAAGAATATAATTTTCTCAAGTAGAAAACACAACTAACAAAGAATTAATAATAAATTGGATAGCTAGAGCCAAGAAATTAAAGATAGAGACTGGTTTACAAAATACAAAATTGCATGAAAAAAAAATATGTCCAAGTTTCTCGCAGGGATGGTTGGTCAGTTTTGGACCAGGTTCGTAAATTCACTGTGCTAAAACTTTCATTTTACTCAAAGCTTGTAAAAGTACCAGGATACCAAAATATTTCACAATTAGTTGAGATGTTGTTTGCTATATATAATGTTTTGACCGTTAAAATGCAAAAGAGTGTTATAGGTGGCGATGAATATTTATTAATTGCCCTCTAAAAAATTTAAGATCTGTTAATCGCTGACCTGCGTCACCAGATAAGTCAATACTTTTCTCCAGATAAGTTACAAGTTTCGAAACATGAGAAAGGAATTGATGTTCAAATTAACGCTGAAGATATAAAATTCCAAGTTAACTTTTCGCCGTGTTAAAAAGACCTCTTCAAATTTTACCGATCAATGTGCTATTAATTTACCATTTCGTTTTTACTCAGTCGAAGCGCGTAATATGATTTTTCGCTGTAACAAGTAATTCGAAATTGTCATGACCTTGCAAGCTGCGAAAAGATTCACCTTATTCTATTTTTGAAACACACAGTGACATTATAATAAGGAACGATTCACCAAGTGACAAGCACTTGTGTGCGATTAATGCTGCATATGACGGCAGGCAACCGAAAATAAAATTTCTCTTGAACATTTTAAAAAATGTCGTCAAACTGAAGGCAGCAAGGTAAATGTGAAAACCATAAAATTTGTAATTTTCAAGTCCCAAGGATTTCAAATTTCATTCATGCGTGGATATCACTTCTCTAGAGACGAGCAGTTTGTGTCAATTTCTTGCGACCATGCCAATATAGGCAACCTAATGGATGTTACCAACCGCTTTTAATATTATTTTTTTAACTGATAACGTATTTGTTAACAATGGTAGTTTCTTCTTATTATACCGCCTCGAGAAAATGTTATATTGTTTTTAAGGAAAGCCGATAATTAGCGTAAATGCAGATGATCGAGATGATCGTCTTGAGATTTAAACCAAATTAACAAGTTAAGAAAAAATTTAACTCGTCTTTCACAAAAACATTCGAATTCTCTTAGGTACCTGGGTTCGACCATGCGAGTTGCGAATAAATTATACTTCAATTTTTAAATCCATAGTAGAACAAGAAGTAAGTAATTGATGTGCGAGCTAAAGAGACAGATCGAGAAAAGCAATTTGAAAAATTTTCAATTTTCTGCCCGGCAATTTTTACATGCAGCCTAAATCCTATACTTAATCTATGCCTCAAGTTGTTAAATTGTTTTTTGATCCGTGGTTTAATTAAGGTGAAATTGCCTCGTCTTCCGATTCCAGTACATAATTATCTGAGATCAAGATTGTTCCACAACCTCGAACTGATTATCTCAAGAAAAGTTTTTCGTACAGCGGAGCTCAGTTGTGGAACAACTTACCTATAGACCTAAGACAAGCATCTTCACTGGCCGATTTCAAATCTAAATTAAGTCGGCACAGTTTGAAGTAATATCTTAATTTTAAATAAATTTTAGACACGGCCTCCATGAAAAGCAGACTTTTCTTTTTTTATTTGAATTTGTTGTTATTAATTTTTTGTAGTTAGTTAGATAGGTAGATAGTCCAGTAACTTAATTGACTGATGGAAAAACCGTGTATAAATAAAGTTATCCTATCCTATTCTATCCTTTCTTGAAAGACAAAATCATTGCAACAAAGATGCCCTTGCTTGATAAATTTTACCCTTACATTTTCCGTGATAGAATTTGCCGTGCAAGCTAATGCTTTCTTTGAGTCGGATTAAGGTAAAAAAAAAAGAATAAATTCTAAAAGGGTAAATTGGAACATTTCAAATTTGAAGATACTGCTGCTCTGCTTGGTGGTCGTAGCTTTTGCGACGAGCATTTACATGTAAAAACTTGGACGTTTTTGCATTTATCGTCAAAACAGTAAGTATGCTCGCTAAACTTATAAACAATTAACATTTAAGTTCTCAAACAACTTTTCGCAGCGAATCATGCAAGTGAACTAAAACATTAATTTTAAACTAAATGTTACATACCTTTCCACTTGAAGTTTCCCTCCCCGTTTCCGAAAGGATCTAAAACTTAATATCAATGATGGGGTGAGTTTATAACTGTTGCTGACGTCACAAGGTACTTTAGGTTATTACTTTTAATTAAAATCATTTTGGTCAAATTCCGCGAGTTTGACACAGTTCAGCTATGAACCATTCTATTCTTTTTTGTTACAAGTTCTTACAAGATGATTTAGTTTATGTTAACTTGAAACTTCAAGTACATGGTTAAAACAGGCTGCGCCAGAAAATTATCATTTTGCTTTGTGTTTTAGCAACACGAACAAACCTTCAGCTTTTCACTTGTCTGTGTTGATTAATTTATTCTTTATTAAACAGCATCGTTTCTGTCGTATTTCTCGGGACAAAATTCGTTTTATGACAAGGGTGGTTTAATATGTTTGAATTTGTCATGTATAATACTTATTGTTTTCAGAAATTACACCTGTTTAAGGAATTAGGAAAGGTATAATTAGTGTTAATGCACCTTAGATCTTCCGCAGTTAATTAAACGGCCGCCTGCAGCTGCGCCGACCACCCCCACGAAGAAGGGAAAAGCCCTGGGAACGAGGTTGTAGTTTATTAACACTCAGCTGCAACACTTGAAAGATGATATCTCAATTTTTTTTTAAAATACCTGACTTGAAAAATAGCTCGCCCGGGCAGTTTAATTAAACAATGCCTTCATAAAAATTGTTTTTTAATGATCGAAGACAACTTTCTCGCAGCGATAAATCGGTGAGGTCTGGTAAAGAAACTCCTTTGTTGTTCAATTCGGTGATCCATTCTCGTCCCCATAGCCCTTTTCACTTCTCTTAGCTGGCAGGGCCATGGCACGAGAAACGAATGGCTCTGGGGACATGGGATGTTTGAATTAATTCGAATTTTTTTTAATTGGCTGTTTGAAAACAACGAAATCTTGAGCGCAAGTAAAAAAGCCATGACTCTCCCATACAGTATATTGAAACATCACGACTGCATACATGAAGACCGGAAGTCCCAGAATCTAGGACTGGAAATCCTTGGAAATCCTTTGTCTCCAGAGCCCTTCGTTTCTCGTGCCAAGGCCCCTATGTTTCGTCGGCCACAATTTATAGACTTCCAAACTACAGTTTTTTGTTTCACCTGTATTAAACCATCACCTGTCTAGATTACAATGCGATATTTGACACAACGATAAGCATAGTCAACCTGGTTCTCAGGGTCTCTCTCTTAGGTGGGCCGCAGCTAGCAAGAGACAATACAAGACAAAGCCTGTCCCTCTGGAGGGGAGGGGAGGGGGATGGGGTGGGTGGAGGGTGGGATCAGTCACGAGACCTGATAATTTTTTGATTCCCGATAAATTATAAGCTCACCGAAAACATAAATTTATACACAGTGAAGTATGGGGCTAAACATAAATCTTGCTAACCTTCGAGGAACATATCGTTAAAAGTACAATAAAATTCCACTCCAAAGAAGCGAAAAGTCTATTAACTCCGAGCGTGACTACCACCCACGAATGCGTGACGACGTGTGTGACAAAAGTCAAACGTGCTCAACCAACCGAAGAAATCTGGCACTAGTACATGATGGATCAAATTTGAGCGCGTTGCTTGCATGTCGACAATCTTCCAAGTTTCTTGTCTACAGCGACGTAGTGTTGTGTTGTCTTGGTAAGTGATTACAAAGTTAATACTTTAGCGCTTTAACTGGCAGTTGATGAATCAGAATTGGGTTGTTTTTACCAGAGGAGCTGGATAATACTATATAATAGAATTCAAAACTGAAATCCTCATGCCACAAGAAGTTTCTCTGTGTTTCGAGAAGAAGCGAAAATCGAAAAAATCTGCTTTGGCGCAGGTTAAATTAACATCACATTTTGTTCATAAGCTTTCTTTCTTGCTAAAACCTTGCTTGAGAATGGATCTACACGCTATGAAACCAAGAATTTAAGTGAACTCACTTTTTAATTATTTATAGTACCATATGATTAAAAGTTTGATAGTTTGAATACGATCGCGATCGACTAGTCGAGGGCATTGTGACAGACAGTGAGGTGTGAAATACAAGAAAGCGTCAAGAAAAGGCCTGAGATGTTCACGAAAAATCCCTTGTTACTTGCCCTTAAATATGGCCCCCAATAAATCACATCATTATCCATGATTGAGCTTACAAGGGACATATTAATCGATATAAAATCGATGATAATCAAGTGATTTTTTGGAGATTTCTCAGGCATGTATTAAAACCCGAAACAACAACATGAAGCAAGCGAAACTATCGAAATGAAACAGCCGATCAGAAACAACCGAAACAAGCAAAACAAAAAAAATCAGTAGCTCGTTCATTGAGAGCTAACTGTAAACAGGCTAATCCGAGCACATTTAGGCTAACCTGCCGGTGCTATTCAGGGTGACGTGAGTGCAAGGTACACTCTGGTTGACTAGAATAGCGCTCTGGTTAGCCTGAATAGCACTCTGGCTTTCCTGAATATCGCTTATATGTTTAGCTCTCAATAATGGTAATGGTTTTGCTTGTTTTGGTGTTTTCATTTATGTAGGTTAAGGGAGGCACTGTAAGAGTAAAGCGTCTTACTCAAGAGTAATGACATAACGACTATCACCAATGCAACACTCTAACCTGGATGACTTGATCCAGTAACTGTTTGTTTCACCAACAGCCAGTTTGCCAATGTCTCATTCAATAATGTAAAATCCTGGTAATAATTTTCCCCCTCCCCCACCCCAGCTAATAAGCCCCCCAGTTATAGGCCCATCAAACTGGAAACAAAAAAACACATCCGGTTATAAGCCCCACTGCTTATATCAGCCCCCCTCTGCTGGCTGACAGTAACTGAACAGGGCTTAATGTTGCTATATTTTGACTTTTTAACTTAAAAATGTATTTCGATCAACACTACTGTAGCTCGTTTCGAAACATTTTCCTATTTCCACTTATAAGCCCCTCCACTTATAAGCCCACCCAAAACCTCTTACGAAGTTGTCTAAGCGCAGGGCTTACAACCGGAATTTTATGGTATTAATATCAATTACAGTATCAATAAATATTACTACACTATGGAGTGACAACACTCACTAGATCACATCATATCTTGCGATGAGTGACTACATTGGCCAACTGCCCATTAGCAAACTACTCGATCACTGATGAAACAACCACAATTCCTTGATCCTGAGCTCAACCGTAGTAACCACTACTCACATCTCCGGTTTAACCAAGTGCATGTACAAAATAATTTTTCCACATGTCAAGTTTGACATTCAAGTGAAACGTTTCTTTTTTCTTTACAGAATGTACTCATCACAGTAGATGATATTTACAACTGCCATACAAAATTGTATGGAGGCCACCTGGTTGTCTTGGCTTCCAGGATCAGTGGAGAGTTAAACCATTTTTACATGTAGTTACAAAGAATGGTTATTGTATAATAGCATCAGCTTGTTATTGTATAATGGAGGGTAAAACTGCATGGCGATCACCAAGAGCCACAAAAAGGAAACAGTTTTTTGACAACGGCAATCTGTCTCATGAGAAAGGAAAACAGTTCAGGGCATGCGAGAAAGCTGGCTGTCCTGCAACAAAGCCAACTTGTTGCGCAAGATTTGATGAAACGTGAGTTGTGTGTTGTTAACTTTATCAACAAATCCTTAAGACCGGTAAAAAGCTATTATTACAAAGTTGTACTTGACATGCTGTTAGAACTTATGCAGTTTGAAAACTTGTTTTTTGCCAAATGAATGTGTATATTATTCTCAGATATAAGGCTTTGCGAGAAACCTTGTTTGCTCGATTAGATGCCCCAAGCGTTTATTTCAAACTTGGCCTGGAGGACCCGGTGTTTATTCAACTGCTGCAGTTTATTTGAGCCCGTGTTTCATAAAGCAACAAATTTATTTTATTCATTATTTTTGAACAGAAAATGTATTCTGCTTACATATACCTGCAGCTTATTATACCTTAAATAATTACCTGAGGGGCCTATTTTCAACTCCATCTTGGAGACCCCGTGTGTTTGGTACCCGGCATTAAATCGAGAAAATACTGTAATTCTATTTCAGGGTTTTATTATTTTGACTGACACAATGTATGTGAAACACTCAAGACAGTACCTCATTACATGCAGTACATATCAAAGTTTGTAAAAACTACATGTACTTCTGCAATCACTGTTTTTTTAACTCTCTTCTAGTTGTGCTGGGAATGGTTACACTTCAAGATGGTATCACATGTCTGATGGAGAACATTTCTGTAATGCTTGTTTTGATTACATGTATCGAAGGTAAGGTATTAGGTAAATTTTACTGGCATGTACTAAAACCTGAAACAACAAAACAAAACCACCAAAACAAAAGAACCGAAATGAGTGAAACCACCAAAATGAAACAGCCAAAATAACTGAAGCGTCTGAAGCAAAACAAAACCAAGTCACTGAAACAAGCAAAGCCATAACCACTTTTGAGGTCTTGCTGTAAACAGGCTACATAAAATTTAATTGAACAATTTTTTTGTCCTAAAGCTGTAAGGATGGCTATGAAACTTACACAATGTGGAAATATGAGTGGAGCACTAACGGTCAAAGGGAAGCAAGTATTAAGGTGTACGTTTCAGAAATGATCATGCCGTTTTGGGTCCAGTGCGTATCATGTTCAAAGTGGAGAGAATTTCCAGAAAAGGAGCTCACTACAACTGCTATCAAATCCTGGAAATGCACCTCACCAGCACCTGTGGTAACAAGTGAAACTAAGGTAACATACCGTATTTTCTCATTGAAATGTCCCCAGCATTAACATTTATTTCAAAATTGGCCTTTTAGACCCGGTGTTTATTTGAAGCTGGTGTTAAATTGGGAATCGGGGCCTTGCGTTTATTTACGAAGTGCAATTTCCTGTCATTTTTTCAGATTGATTTATTATCACCCAGTGTTCTCCCTAGTTTTCAGCACAGCAGGTAAAAGAACTTTTCAAACCGGTAAAGAACTACTGGTGAATCTCAGCTGTTTTCTAGTGTTGCCCTATGCTGGTCAAATATTATTTTACAAGAACTTTTTCTGGCTATACTGTCGTCTTTTTATACATCCTAAGAAAAAATCGTATAAAATTCTCTTCCAGTGTTTAAAGGAGATATACTTGCTGTCACTTACATGACGTAGTACTTGAAAAATCGGCGATCTCGTTTCGTCTTAGCATAGGAGACCCAAGCGTAAAATGTAGGGACTGGAACTGAAAATTGAACCTCATCAAAAGTATAGGTATTTTCTTGAATAAAGTTTATTAAACACTGCCTGGTGTCATTTTTTGTCATTCTACCGAGTTTCAGCGAGATTTGAGCGATTTTAGGTTTTTTAGCCCTACAGCGTTATAATAAGTCTCTTATTATAACGCTGTAGGGCTAAAAAACCTAAAATCGCTCAAATCTCGCTGAAACTTGGTAGAATGACAAAAAATGACACCAGGCAGTGTTTAATAAACTTTATTCAAGAAAATACCTATACTTTTGATGAGGTTCAATTTTCAGTTCCAGTCCCTACATTTTACGCTTGGGTCTCCTATGGTCTTAGCTATATGATTCGCTACAGCTACTTTTCTCTTCGCTTCGAATACTCAGCACTTACAATGGCATTGCTGAAGGGTCGTATTCTCAAGGCTTCTTTTAACCTGCTGTCTGGGTTTCGTTTTAAACACTTACGAACTTAATGAAAAGAAGTTTACAACAAAAGCTGACTTTCCCTTCACCACACGTGAGCTACGTTAAACTTTGCAATCAACTACACCTAAGCTTATTTTCTCCGTAATATTTCTCACTTAAAATAAATTCTTTTTACTTATTTGCCTTGTGAATTCTTTCATTGTCAATGGACAGAAAGGACAAAATAAAAGGAGAGCAGCTAGTGCTGCCGATTCATTGTGAAGAAAGTCCGCCAAAACGTGCTCTTTTATCGAAAGATAACGGCAATCAAAGATTTGTAAGGTGAAGGGAAATAAAGAAAATTGAATTAGAATCCTGGCACAAAGTTGTAAATGAATATTGCATTTTTGCTGTTTATTTTCTACCTATTCTATCAGTTATTTTTTATCACAACTGCATTGGTGCAACAAGTGGCATTACTTTGTTATTAACCTGTTGAATTTTCAAAATTTCTAAGCGGTTTAAGGCGGTAAAAAGTGGTGCTGCAAGCGGTAAATTTTACCGGTTACCGCCTGATTTGGAGAACCCTGATCACCCTATCCTCCCAAACCATTGCTGAAACAAGTTTTCCTTCATACCACCCTGGCAAACTGTCCCTCGATGTCCCTGAGTCTTTGAGGATGATTGTTACCAAAAAATACAGCATTATATACAGCACATGAATTTTGCTGGAACAAAAACAGAAACAAACAAAATGGATCGAAATCTACCAATCACAACCAACAGATGTAAATTTTTGACCCGGCTTAAGGGAACTTCTGTTTCCTGAGAGCTCTGTCACGTTGTTGATGATTGACGGCAGCGAAAAACGTAAATGGTTGGTTGAGGTTTAAATTTCAGAGTTCACGTGGTTTCGAAAACAATAAGCCCCATTATGCTATCATCAGCAATATTGAGTAGCTTGTTAATCAGTGGTGCTTTATGTTGCGCGTTTTATGAACAGGGAAAAAAGAAAGCAGTTACTCCATGCAGTATTCACGAAGATGAGGTATGTACATTGAGCCATTTATAAGTTACATTACAAATTTAATAAGTAATCTATTTATTAGTTTAACTATTAATTAAAATAAATGTTTTTATTTTTGTCTTTTAATTTCCCTTCCTGTTTTTTTTTTTTTAAAGTGCTTAAAGGGCTTTGTGACAGATTTTAACAGATTTTTGAACAGCCAAAATATATATTTGTGTCGTAGGAAACCTAAAAATAATGGTCCATTTTTATTAACCATTGCTATATTAGAGCACTGAAACTGTTTCAAACATCCTTGGCTGTGGATGGCCACTAATTTCTGAATATTCTAGACCAAAAATCCAAAATTCTCAAAATCCCCGTGTCAAAGCATCTTTAAATGTACCTTATAAACATTGTTAGTAAATAATTGTTAGTAAATTATAATTATTTTTCATTTTTTATCATTTCCCATATACTGTATGTGTATTGCCCTTTGTCTTTTCTGTCAGAGAGTATCTGCAGTGAATAATGCCGAGTGGCTTGACAGCTTGACAGAGCCCCCCCTGCTTCAGTCCAGTCCAGCAGCGCAGTTCTTAGCATCTTATTTTCCTGATGGTGTTGGCTTGAGTCCTACGTTAAATAACTGGAAAAACAAGGGGGAAGATTCTACAGGTGCTAGATATATGATTTACTTAATTCTACAATCATGGCTTTTAATAAGATATTAAAAGGTGGTTGCCTTTGTGCGGCACTTGCCAAGAGCAATATAAGAAGCTGAAAATATCTTCCCTTTATTTTTGCTGGCATTGACAACAGTGTACCCACCAGGGCTCTGAGGGTGCTTGGTCATCCTGGTCTTAAAGGCCAAGTATTATGGGCAACATTTGTGGCACAACATTGTTGCAAAATGTGCAAGCTGGGGTAGTTATTACCTGTATTACCAGGCATGTGCATGTCCAACTTGTCACTTGTTCTACTTTTTGCAATATAGTTTGCAGCATTCAACTCTGAAATTTGTTGCATGACAAGTTGGGCAAGTGGAAGTAGTATGGGCAACAACACATTTCAACTTGCAATGCAACAATGTTGCACCACAAGCTCAACGAATGTGTTGCTTGTATTACTTGGCCTTCAGGGGATTCTTGTTCTTAGGAAGTTTTACCCTAGAATTAAATCTCAAAGATCAACGTTCAAATTCTCCTCACTTGTTCCATGCATTCTTATGACACTAGTTGGGAGATAATTCCATTTGAGCAAGAATGGTATGTGTACATTTACCATAGGGTGTTTAGTTAAGACTTAAGGTTTTTGTTCACTGTGTTCGTTGTAGGATATGTTCAACTGTTTTATCACCCAGACAATACTCAGACGGCTTTCACCTTCCGCCCGGACATCATGGAACCAGAAGAAAAAGAAACATTCCCTGAATTTGTCAGGTTTACACTGATCAAATTTATTATTTAATTCTAACAGTTACAATTATTTATTTAATATACAGTTAATTTGGAACCATTAGAGGAAAGAAAAATATTTCAAAATAGCACGAGTTCAAAATAGCTGATAGTAAAAGACTGAAGGGCAACCTTAGAGAAATGAGTTTTAGCTCGAAATAATGGGGAATAATGTTTTGAAGTAGGCTTCGACAACTGTAAGAGTAGGTAGCTGTGACTAGTTAGTTTGTTTGTTGTGAGAGGATTTGACCAGAGTAACGAACAACATATAATCAACTAGCTGGCTAAACTCCAGCAGTCGCCAACTTGTTTAATTTGAAAACAGGCAGGTACAAAACTTGGACCGTATCAACCCGGACCGGATCGGACCGGATCAACTCGGACCAGTCCAGGTCGGATCAGGTCGGATCAACTCGGATCGACTCGGATCGACAACTACATGAATTTTTTTTTACCCGAATTGTAGGTTTGACTTCTCTCTGAAATAGGCCATATACAGTAAAGCTTTGCAGCGTTTGGAACTTTGTAACTCGACAAAACAGGATGCATTTCGTGATAGCGCCACGCCGAAGATACGCCAAGTTTTTTGATAGGTCTACGCCAAGGCCCTTTATCATACATATCTAAAATAAGTCATCTGTACGCCAGTTAAAAGGTGCCGACTACGATTGTACGCCGTTAAAACGCGCCCAATACGATCGTACGCCAGTACGCCGCCAACTTTCGAAATCCACGCCGAAGATCTTTGGCGTAACCTATGTAACCGAAGTTCTCACCCGTCATTTTGTTTACTAGTGCCAGTTCCTTTCGAAACTAGTGCCAGTTTGTTTTGTTCCCTGCTGCGGGCGAGGAAGATAAAATCCTCGATAACAATTCCCAAACGAAAAATAGAGTCTGTCATTCAGAATGTTTTTTGTTTGTTTGTTTTTACAGTAGGCGATGTTACACGTTTATGGAACTCCTGGTTGCGAAAATAGTATGAAATTTATCTTCGAGTGTTCGCGCTCACTATTTTCACATTTCCGTGCAACCCACAGACAGCCCAAGCTCTCTATCAGATTACCTTCGGACGTGACTCTTGCTTATAAGCGGTGTTGTGTTACAGAGATTCGATTTGTAAGGGTTTGTATGGGAACGCAACGTTTTTACTTTAAAAGTAAAAAAATCGTATATTTTGTGAATAAAATTGACTTACCCTGATTTTGTGTTTCATTCTTTGTTGTTTGCCAGCTTCTCAGGTCGTTCTAACGAGATTTCGGCGAGTTATCTTAATAACGATAATAGAGAGCTTCAGCGTATCTGGCAAATAGAAATGAGCCAAAATAAACCATATTAGCGAAATAAACGTGTGGGGAATTATAGAGCTTGAGGTGTCACACTTTACAAACAGGAAACTGTGCAGTCCTAAGTATAAACCTCTAGACATTTGCTTGACCTGGCACGAGTAAAACAAAATGGCGGGTGAAGACGGTAAACGATCAAAAATCAAAATGGTGCGTAAATGGCTCATTTCTGAGAGGAATTAAACCTACAATTAGATAAAAATTTAATATATTTCTCAATTTATTTATTTTTTGTCGATCCGAGTCGATCCAAGTTGATCCGAACTGATCCGACCCGGACTGGTCCGAGTTGATCCGGTCCGATCCGGTCCGAGTTTTGTACCTGCCTATTTGAAAACCCTAAATCAAATTCAAATTAGCAGGGTCTAATCCATACTGTTCTCTGCTGTAATTGATAAAAACATAACAAGTTCACAAGCTTGCAGATTGATCGAGGTGTCATGTACAAGTGTCCTTAGATCAGCAAGAGTCACCAGTTCTTCCATCAGTTGTTTCAGCATCATTATTTTTGTACTGTCAGTGACACTCTAATTTTTACATGGATTGAGTGATCACATGATTTTTTACATGAAGTGATCACAAGTAATAATGACTGTACAAAGTCATGTACTTGTTTTGTTGTGTGTCTCTTTTTGTAGGCAGCCAATGTTTTATCTTGCGCTGAGAAATCTTATTTTGTCACTGTGGATGCTGAACCACAAGGTAAATATTATTAAGTACTTGTTTTACAAAATTTATTTCAACTGAAAGATGTGATTCGCATTGATTAGTTTCATACAATTCAGTCTGTGACAAGGGACAATAAAGGTCTAAAAAAGTATTGGTCAGTCGGAATTATGCCTTTTTGTAATTGCTGTTCCAATATTCCTTAGTATTTGACCAGGAAAAGTTTCTACAGCCCTCTTTCAGTGATGTATTCTTTAATGTCTTATTAACCAAACTTGCTTGGACCACACTGGGGGGAATGTCTGCAGTCCTACATGGAGGATTTTTCATCATACAATCTGTACTGTCAAGAACAAAATGTCGTGCTCAACTAACCATTAGGCAAGTACCGTATCTCGCACAATACCAAACCCTACCTTTAATAGATAAAGTCTGTATACGAGCCCATCAGGCTGGAGCTTATCCCGGTTTCCGTAGCATGAAGCAACTAGGAGTATTTCTACTCCCCCCTGGATAAGATGCTAGTCCATCGCAGGGTTACCCCCAGCAGTAAATTCACTGGTACCCATTTATACACCTGGGTGGAGAGAGGCACTATGAGAGTAAAGTGTCCTGCCCAAGAACACAACACAGTGCCCCGGCCAGGGCTCGAACCCGGACCGCCCGATCCGGAGTCCAGCGCGCTAACCATTAGGCCACTGCGCCTCTCTAAATAATAGGCAGTATTAAATAAGCCTAAATGAACTCAGTAAGATTCACTCATTGTAGAATTCCCCAATCCTCTTTTGTTTCATTTGATATCACAGGAATTTTTAACTCAAGAGACGTGTGCTCATCACATTATTATCAGAGGTATGGTAAGGGTGTTGATGGTAAAAGAAGTCAGGCGAGTCCTGTTTTTCCTGACGAAAAAAGGCTTTGTGAACCATGGCATTTTAGCTGATGTGCCTAGAAGTCTTGTTGTCCCAAAAGCTGAGAAGGTAAGTCTGATCCATCAAGCACAGTCCCAAAAAAAATTGATTACCGCAAGTTGATATTAAGTTTCATTTATAGCTTTTAAATATGTCACTGAATATGAACCCCAAAGTAGTGACCTGGCATCAAGGTGCTGCTTTTCACCCATTCCTTGCCGAATTGTTAAAAAAAGACAATATATGGCCTTGGTCCCAGTTTAAACAAACAGAATTGGCAACTAAAGACAAAGCAAAGCAATCTAACTACAATGGCAAGGCAACGAAACCCAAACATCAGCTAGACAAAGCTGCAGGCTTAAACAGTTTAAACAATATAATTATTTTTTATTCTTGCCTTGCCAAAAAAATAAAATTACTCTTGCCAATATTTTTTTTCCACCCTTGCAAAGTCATTATTTTTTACAAGTGTAAATGAGGTTATGTTGTCATTATTTCCTTGCAGCTGTCTGTCATTGTGGTAGGTGCCGGAGCTGCTGGTCTGGCTGCGGCAAGACATCTCAACACCTTTGGTGTGAAGGTGCGGTAATTGTTTAATTAGCCCTGATCAATATCAACATGCAAATTCTTGTATAATTAAGTTGTCTCCATACAGTTTGTAGAATACTACAAGCTGACTCATACTGGTAATAAAAAATGAATTTGCTTTTCGATGTCAGTCATGGAACCATCCCCCCCCCCCTCCCCCCTCTCAGTGTGACGGACCATGTGCCTGTCTTTCCTTCTGCGTGTGTACTCATGGCTGTTTTGCCAGGATTTGCCAGCCATGTGAGCAGTCTCCATCTAGGAGCTGGCTGCCAATAATTATTAAGTGGAAGCTCCTGAATGCCTCAGGCAGCAAACCACCATTTTAGCGATGTAGATGTTAATTGACAAAATAAGACCCCTCTTCCCCCTTGATAGGGCTTTTATCACGGGTTTATAATCAAGACTGGCAAAATGTGTCTGTAAAAATGTAGATTTTTTTCTTTGTGCAGGTGACTGTAGTGGAGAGTAGAGACAGGATTGGGGGACGAGTCTGGGATGACAAGAATTCTTTAGGATGTTGTGTTGGCAGAGGAGCTCAGATACTTAACGGCTGCATAAATAATCCAATATCTGTGTTGTGTGAACAGGTTAGAGGAAAAATTAAATTTGAATAATAATAATAATAATGATAATGATGATAATAATAATGAGATGTAATATTTATAATAAATTCAATAATTCAACTTATGATAGTACCTTCTGTATAATATGCCCAATGGTGTTAATATTTAATATTAAATTATTATTGAATTAATTTTCATGATTATTCCAATTAAATACATGTAAACACTATAACTAAATTAAAAACTTTTACTCTGAAGATGAAGGTGGACAGAGGCCACCGAAAATTTAGTGTTAAAAACCTAGATCGGATGAATCATTCTATTGAAAATAAAAACTATATTTAATTTATTAATAATAAGTCCAGAGATATCCTTGCTAGTATTTCTTCTTGAAATACAACCTGAACTGTTCAAGCTTTAATAAACCAGCTGCAAATGAGATAAAGAAAGTTTAACTAAAAAACATGATACAATCATGTGTCTGTTATAAGCAAAAGTTTTGCAAGAAACAGTCGAAATAAAATTTGGATCAAAGAACTGTCTCAGTCAACTGGATTTCAGACATTTGGTCCTCTGCAGCGGCCTGATACATAACCTTTTTCATTCCAGGCTGGTCTTAACATGCACCACATTAGCAGCAAATGTGACCTCCTCACTGAAGATGGCAAGTGTGTTGACAGTAGCATGGACAGAAAAGTTGAATTCCACTTCAATGCTCTTCTAGATGCCATTGCCGATCAGAAGAAAGACATACCAGAGGACCAGTCTTTAGAAGGTAATTAAACCCCCAAGAAAATGGATCCCTATATTACAAAATAATCCCTGGAAAAAAAATGTTATTTTTCATTGTCATATTTGTTATCTATCATGTATACATAACACAACAATCTTATGATACCCTGCAATATAGTTATGTAGGTGTCCAAGATTTGTTCAAAGTCTTGCAAAATGCTGCATAACCACAGTATTTTTAGCCATAAAATTTATCCTGCTCAATCTTGCAGAATATCATGTAATGTAAGCCAAGGATCAGGCAATATTCTGTGCTATTTTGCAGAAAGCATGTTATTGTTAAATAAACATTCTTCAGCCTGGTCAAAGTTACAGTTTTATACTAGGTAGAATGCAACTCTGAAAATTAATAATGAACCCAGTACAAAATTCCTATAACAACAAACAAAATTCAAAAGCATGATATGTATAACAATGAAATAAAAATAATGTCATTAAATTTTATCTGATGGGTGCCGCTTGCTTTAACCAAATTTGTTTACCTTACTAATTTCATCTGAACAGATAAGGTTTGGGAGATGCACAATCTTTTCTTGGAAGAAACGCAGCTGTCATTCACTGAAGTAAGAACTATTATTATTATTCTTTCAGAAAGAAATTTTTTGTGAATAATTTGTACATACATCTACTCAGTGAGTGCAGGGTAGCTCGCAGATGATCTACAGTTGCAAAGCGTCACTGACCCACACCAGCCATTAGCCAGTAACTAATATGTGGTTGTGGGGGTTGTCTATTGAACTACTGTGTAACCAACAAAAATTATTTTGCACCAGAAAACTCTGCCAGGAGGTCCAAACCCTTGCCCCTTTTATATACCATTTCTGACCAAAACAGTAACGTAACCCTTGCATGCACCTTCCATGGAGAATGGTTCCGTCCACTCTTGCGTATCTACGGTAAATGCAGTGCATACCTCACAGGTGTATCCCCTTGGAATGAATAGGTAAAGTCTGCATATGAGCCTAGTGGCCCACCAGGCTGGAGCTTATCCCGGTTTCCGTAGCATGAAGCGACTAGGAGTATTGCTACTCCCCCCTGGACGGGATGCTAGTCCATCGCAGGGTTACCCCCAGCAGTAAATTTGCCGGTACACCCATTTATACACCTGGGTGGAGAGAGGCACTATGAGAGTAAAGTATCTTGCCCAAGAACACAACGCAGTGCCCCGGCCAGGGCTCGAACCTGGACCACCCGATCCGGAGTCCAGCGCACTAACCATTAGGCCACCGCGCCTCCATCCTTAGAATGAATAGCCCCTGAAAATATTTTACGAAAATAATTAGCCCTTAAGTAGGTGCACCTACATCGTATGATTCAAACAATTTCCACTGTTTTCACGACTTTCAGTTGCTGATTAAAACTCTACTTAATAAATACCTAGTAAATGACAGTTTTTTCCAACTCTTTTCTATCCGTGAAATTCCTACCTTGTAGTTTAATTTACTCCAGCAATCAAGATGTCCATTTGGGGGAGAGTCTCTCCATTATCAGATAATGTCCAGGATTGAACACTAATGAGATGCAAGCTCTTTATAATAAAAAACACAAAGTGTCCTCAGTCAGTGATAAATGCTCACCTATACACAGTCACATAATTCTGTCAAATATGGCAGAAGTAGTATGAAAATGGCCAATAATTATAACCCAGTCATATACAAAGTACTTGTTAAACAATACCTGTGTTCAATCCTCAACACAAGTGCCCATTAAAAGTAGTACACCCACCCCAACCACCCCGTCCCCTCCCCCAACTGGTACTACTGCTCCTAACACTGCCAGAAAAAAAAATAGAATAATTACCGGTAAGATTTATTACGATTTTAAACATTTTAGTGAAAAGAAAGGACCCTAGTTTCTTTTAATTATTCTCTTAACCTGTCTGCTTGATAGTGTATGGACTCTGTAAGGAGAGATTTGCTGTTGATCACCTCTGGGTTTTATTTTTCAGCTTGAGGATAAACTGTTACAATTTCATCTTGGAAACCTTGAGTTCAGTTGTGCAGCCCCTCTCAGTAAAGTGTCGTCATTGTCATGGGACCAAAATGAAGCATTTCCTCAGTTTTCTGGGGACCACACCCTTCTCCAGCATGGATTTGGTGCCCTTCTCACCAACCTTGCTCAAACTCTGGACATAAAACTTCAGTTTGAAGTAGGGACATAATGGATAGCATTAATTTTTTTATTTAACAATAAATATCAGACTAGGAGCCTGAGTTTCCTATGAGTAAAAATCAAAATATTGAGCAGAAAATCTAAAGGATGGCAGTCCAAAATTTTATGCACTTAATTTTAAGCCAAAACTCAAGGAAAATTGTCACTTTAAAGAGCAACATGCATGTCGTTTCTGTTGGTGAATAGAAAACAATGGGAGAACCAATCAGATTTGCAGATTTCCAATAGAACACCACCAAGTTTCTACTAATTTGGTATACAACTGATGTGTAAAAATGTACTACCAATGATAATTTTATAATTATTCTATATCTTCAATTTAAAAATTGCTCAGTAATGATCAATCATTAATATTTAAAAACAGATGTACATATTCGTGTAATTTTCAAAGCCATTATATGTACATAGTGAGAGTTGCATAAATCACAAATGCAAATTTTACAAACCTAATTGCTGTGTATGAGAAAAAGCTATACACTTGAGCAATAAGGGTTGACATTTTCCTCACTGTGATACATTGTTTAGCTCAGGATTTGTTTACTGAGGAAAACAAAAATGGGCGGAAAAAAAATGTTGCTGCCATTTAGATTTCAAGAAAAGGTTTTCGTTATTAAATAAAAATTGTTGCTTTACCCAACCCAAAAGTAGTTATTTTTATAAACAATTAATTTATCACTGTGAATATTTCCCATTATTTTGCCCACAGGCATTTTATTCCTGACCCAGAAATCTTTTATCTGTTAGCTAGCTAGAACACAAAGTGCTACACTGAATCAATAATTTTATTGCTCACATTATGATACTTTGTTTCATCCTGTCAGGTAAAAGAAATCAATTATTCTGGCAACAAAGTCATACTTACAAGTTCTGAAGGGAAACGGTTAGCTGCAGACAAGGTACATGATTGTCATTTTTGCCAGGCCTATCATCATCATCATCATTATTTTTCAATGGTCATCTGTTTAAGCCATTAAATCCCCAAAATATCAGTCCCAACAGGGCCATAGGCAAGGGAGGTGGGTGCGTCTGCACCCCCTCATGCACCGCACAGGTCCGCTAAATCTGAGAGGGAGGTTTAACATGACTCTCAGAATGCAGGAAAAGTGGACTTTAACAACTTGATTTTTCAAAATTTTCTGAGAAAATTTACCCCTGCATGGATCCCCTGTAGACGCTCATGCTTCTGGTGCTCACACCCACCCAAGCAAAAACCTGCCTACAGCCTTGCCCAGCCCTGAAAAAGCACTTTCTGGTGCCAAGTAAGGGTTTGAAGGAAAGCATGAGCCACCCCTTCACTGAGGTAAAAAATATTATAGGCAAGTCATGATGGATGTACTTTGTGAAGATGTGGCAGTATAATTATGTATTAAATTTTGTACCCCCTAGCATTATACCTCGCTGAATGACACAGAGATCAATTGTTTTTTTTGGCAGGTAATTGTTACTGTGCCATTGTTCCTATTAAAGTCAGGAAGGTTAAAATTCACCCCTGACCTCCCAACAAGGAAGCAAGCTGCTATAGCAAATCTTGGAGCTGGTCTCATAGAAAAGGTTTGTTATCTGACTTTCTTAACATTATTTTGGTTTAGTAATGTACATGCATTGCCTTGAAGATGATTGAAAACAGACGAGATGAACAGCTTAAAAATACTAGTAAGAGACCTTCAGATTGGAGTACAGTAAAAACCCGCGTATAAGAACACCTATTTTGGCAGTTCAGGCTGATTTGGTTCTTATATAAAGGGTTATAATCTGCAAAATCAGCCTGTAAGTGTTCTTAAGTGTTCTTAAAACAAAATTCTTAAAAAAAGGAACATACTAGGCTACCAATAGATTGAATCAATGTATATGACCACAATTTTAATTTATTTTAAATTAAAAAAAATGATCAATCAAGGAAATGTACTGTAGTGTATTGATATATACTGTGGAGTACAGCTTGCACTCCAGAACCACACCAGACTTACAGTGTGTTAGACTCAAACAAAACCATACAAATTCAAAATAAATGTTTGGTTTGTCCCCTTTCCTCAGTATTCTCAGTAAAGAGAGCAAAATGTTCAGCAGCAAAGTTCACTATACAAATACAGACTGTCTATCAACACTTTCCCCATGTTCGCAGCAAATACACATTTTGATTGGATAAAAAATTATAGTGTACTAGCAGTCATATAGAACACTCCAATTAGGTATATAAAGGAAGAGACTTTGAAGGGAAAACATTCAAACATCAAGGCTGCTGCCTAAGGAAATTTCTAAGGAGCCCCTCGGGCTCCTAACATCAAAAGTTAGGAGCCCAAGCCATTACTTTAGGAGCCCAGCCTAAAAGTTGCCATGGTCGATCCTCGGGGGAAGGGGGTGGGGTAGAAGAAAAAAATCTAGGGGAGGGGCCTGGGGAGCAGCCCCCCTCCCCCTCCCCCTCCCCCTCCCCCCCTTCCACATGCACACACGTTTTGTTTTGTCAGTAGAGCCTTTGTATGTGAACAGAAAACTCCTTCGGACAAGATTTTTTTCTGAGAGCTTCTGAGGGTAACCTCCCTCAAATAGTTGTGTCAGAAATTTTAGCTTTCTTAACTTGAAAGTTTATTTAGCCGAACCTCTCCCTCGATAAAACCCTTTTTACACTGATTGGTATATTAGAAAGTTTCTGTAGGCTTAAAATGAGTTTGAAATCCAACCAGTATATTGTGCTGTGATGAATGTTGGATAAAGTAAGTTTAAAATGTGTAAAACAAAATAAGACATTGTTTAAAAGGAGTTTTCAACATCCAAAGTTTTGAAGCAAAATCAATGAAGCATGAAGCAGCAAATAATTATTTCACTTTTGCACAGCAAACTCACTAAAGAACTTGAATTATTGTTAGTAATTAAGGTTTAACAGAACAGAGATTACAATTTAGCATGTCTATTTGAAGGTTAATGCAAAGGTAATAAAAAGTCAAAACAACTGTGTAAACACTTTAATAAGATTATGATCTTATCTACATTTCATAATCAGTTGTCAAAAATAGACCAGAAAAATTAAGTTGTGAAGAAAAAAAACAGTTTCTAGGCTTGTCAGATGAGTTGCTTATACAATAGATTTTAGTACTTTTAAAAACAATTCATGTTATTCAAACTGTTTTCAGCAAAGTTTTCTAGCACATTATTATTTTCAAGAGTAATGTTCTCCTTGTCACAGTTCAATGACCAAGATAAAACACGAAACAGTTCGAATGAACAAACAAACAAACTTGATCCACAAAAAGCGGTAGCTGATATGAATGTCACAGAAAAGGCACATATTTTCTGTTGTTATGAAATAAAGCGTTCTCAAAAGTGAAAAAATAAAAGTTTGAGTTAAGGTGATTCCACTGAAAAAGAAGGAGTCTTTAGAATTTTCTAAGACTTTGTCCAGTTCATAACTATGTTATGAGCGTTACAAAAATGCAATAAAAAATGGGGGTCACCGTGCTCGTTTTTGTGCAATCTGGATGGCTATTATAGTAAACATATGATCAACGAGGTTCATACTAGAAACCCTCATAATCCGAAAAGGGAACTATCATTTCTAGAAAAAATCATTTCTAGCGTTAAAATATTGAAGCAGTTCAACGAAACAGACTTTAATCTTACATAATAAACTATTTTAATTAAACTGGAATTAAGATTATGAAAGAAATTAAGGATTTTGCTTCGTGCGTGCGTAAGCAGCACTAGCTGAAAACGTCCTTTTTAAAGCATTCAAATAAAAATATCTCAAAGTAGAGTATTTAACTTTTCTTTAAATTGCGATATATTGTAGTCAACCGGATGTATTTTAAATTTATGCATTAAAAAATGGGGGTCACCGTGCTCGTTTAGAAGAAAATGACCATTTATTTCTCTTCTGAGCTTAACCTGAAAGAAAAGCCATAATGTTGTGTGTGCGCGCTCGCTCGTGCACGCGCTAAATGACGCGAAAACTCATGCGCAGCAAGGATGCGCAATGCAATTCAGTGAAATCACCTTAAATAGTAAGCTTAATTACAGTAATTCGTAAGTGTAACATCAAAACACTCTGCACATTATTTTAGGCTTGTTGAAAAGGTTTCTGTCAAGTAGATTAAAATTGTCATGATCAGACCTGATGCATGGATGGCCAGGAGATTGATTTCACTTTTGTATCCGTAAATGTTTACTTCAAATTCACTATATAAACTCCTCCAAAACATCAACGTAGCGAACGAAACGTGAAGCAGCCCATAATACCATTCATTCTTCATTCCATATTTGGGAGTCAGTCCCAGTCCTAAACAGTCGAAAATAAATGGTTTTCGAAGCTGCCGAATTTTGCAAAGGCACGTTACGTATTTATACGCGTAAAGTATCTCGATTGTGGACAATTTTAGAATTTCCGTTTTGAAATAAAGCACTTATTGTTTTTAACGGGATATATCTTACGCCAGTGGAACAAAGTTACAAGGAAACTGAAGTCATTAGATAAGAATGGAAAATCGATGCTTAGGCGCCCATTCGGGCTCCTTGAACAAAAATTTAGTCGCCCGCACTCGTAACTTAGGCGCCCCAGGCGACCGGGCGCCCGTTAGGCAGCAGCCTTGAACATGACAGAACTGCTTGTTTATCATAGGAAACTGTACTGTGCATTCAAAGCCTTTTAAAACAAAACTTTTAATACAACTTTATACATGCATAATCTAAAATAGAATAAGCTTTTCAGGAAATATGTGATCTGAAGTACATTTTTAGCAAAAAAAATTGATTAAAAAACAGTACATATTTTTATTTTGTTGCATATAATCATGGGGTGGAACTATTATGTTTGCAATGAAAAGTAATGCTGATCTTTGATATTTTTCCATATAAGAACAACTTTCATTTTTCAGGCTGAATGTGTTCTTATATAAATGGTACTTTATTTCCTAAAATCAGGCCTGGGTGTTCTTAATCCACGTGTTCTTATACGCGGGTTTTTACTGTAAACGTACAAGATCAAGTACGAGTACGACTTTCGAATTTCAATCCAGTTATGTTCCCAGAGACCTTACTCCTCCCTGTTGCTGACCAGTTACAATTGAAAAGAGACTGTTGTTGACAAAAGCGGCATGAAAATGTGATAATCCAAAGCATTAGCACCAGGTTTGAAAAGACAAATTCATACTCAATCTCGTACACACACTACAGTCTGAGGTCCCTCTTGTCCCCTGATGGAACACCGTAGTCAGTGATAAATGATCAGACAGCTTCAAAGTTTTAAAGTAAATGTTACAAGTTTACAAGCATTAGCCAGGACCAATCAAACTACAGTATGTAAAACAGGCATGATCAATATAAGCAGTAATTCTGTTTTAAACAGCATTAGACCTGTATGTTAATATATTATACATTAGAGGTAGGAATCTAATTTTCTTTCATAGCTCTCTTTGGACATTTTGTTAAAATGTGGGCAGTCCAGATTGTCCAATGGATCCAACTTCTATCCTAGCTCATCATGATTATAGAACTGTTAAAATTTGTTATAACAAACTGTTAACAGCGGAATCGGTCATACATAATCGGTCAACAATTGCCTCACTATGGAATTGCAAAATTTTGACTACAATACTGGTAGTCTTCATCAGGTGATAAGGTCGATTGGTTATCTGTCGCTGTACTGCTATAATAATATTGATGCTATAATATTGGTGTCGCAGGTTGTTTTAAAATTCAAAGAAAACTTCTGGCAAAAGGTTGTCCAAGAGGCAGATTTCTTTGGTCATGTTCCCCAATCAGGTGAAGGGCGTGGTCACTGTGGTCTCTTCTATGACCTCGGTAGAAAGGTAGCTATGATTCTATCATGTTCCATACTCCTGTTTTTAAATAAGGTCAAAATTTTAAATTAAGATCAAAATTCTCCTTACTTGCATCCAGATATTTACTTCAATCACCTTGAAAGAATTTGTTTTCCTATCAGGTACTAATAAATTCTCATGACCTGCCTGCTGGTCAGGAATAAATCATGTACTAAAGCTTATAGGCAAATACCTTGAAATTGAAAGGCAGAATAAAGCTTCTAATGATGTACAGTAAAATCTCTGGTAAATGGATACCCTAGGGATTGGACCTCTTATATGAAAGCTGTCAATGGTTCAAAATTTTTTAGTGTTTGTGTGTGTTACCAGGACCAGGGCCAAGTGTCGGTGCCGCTTATTGGAGGTTCACCTGAATTTGTGCAATTACAGGTCGCGGCATTTATTTAATTGCCAACTTGCACTAGCAGGCCAAAAGGTTTGAAACAAAATTGAATTCCAGCTTGCCCTTTAGTCAAGCAGCTCTCATATTTTCCTTGCCCTGGCAGGTGCATGCTTGTCTTAGATTCATTTTTTGTGATTTACTCGGCAGACGACTTACATTGTCATCAGGCAAGTAAGAGTGAAAAGTGACTTGCCTCGCAGAAAACCTACTTTCCCCCAACGACTGAGGACACTTGTTTGAAGCCCAGCTGTACTAATTACTGAAGATAATTATGTGAAGGAGTCCTTAATATTGAAGAGTTGCATGTTGGTACTGCAGATTAATTTGGATTTAATTTGTCTTTTCTCCAACAGGCCAATGAAAAGAGTAAGAAGGCAAGTAATGTTCTAATGACTGTATTAAGTGGCGACTCAGCTGTACAAGCCCAAACAATGACAGACAAGGAAGTGGTAGACTCTTGTATGAGCATACTTCGAAAGCTCTTTCCTTATAAGGTAAAACATTCTTATAATAATGAAACTTTTTGTGTTTAAACTACTGCTGGCATTTTTCTTAATGCTTTACACTGGATGCCTGAGTATATGAAGCACTAAGTGTGAACCAACTTTTCATTTTGTACAATCACCATTTAGGCAAGTGACTTTCTGAAATGCACCATGAGTTTTATTCTAAAGTATTCACTTTGATCAACTTTTATTGTACATGTCAAATTTTTACCATGAAAGGATTAATAATACAAATTTAACAACTTGTAGTTTTTTTCCAAAAATGCAGATTCCAGACCCTCAGGCATATTTGGTAACAAACTGGGGCAGAGACGCCCACTCAGGCATGGCGTACTCGTACATACCAATCGGCTCAACTGGTGAAGAGTATGACCGTCTGGCTTGTGACGTGGACAACAAGCTCTTCTTTGCTGGAGAGGTATGTACCGGTAATTGAGTGTTGAATGGGCGGGGTCAGACTGGCTATCTGCCCTTCCCCTCCCCACCTCTGTATCATCCCCATAATGTTTACTTTAAAGGGGCTTTGTCGCGGATTTTAACAGATTTTTGAGCAGCCAAATTTATATTTGTGTCAAGGGAAACCAAAAAATAATAATCCATTTTTATTAAGAATTGCTATATTGGAGCACTGAAACTGTTAACAAGCGTTTTTAGCTGCAGATTGCTTCGATGGAAATGGATTACAACTTGAATAGTTTAGCTAAACTTTTCAAGTTGTTTCCGCACGTCTACAAAACATCGATATTTATAGCCGTAGTTAGACTTCTATCCACATATTAAGGTTATATCAACCTCGTCCCCAGGGCGCTTTTCCCTTCGCTCAGAAGGGAAAAGCGCCCTGGGGACGAGGTTGAGGTTTTATCTTCCTTTAGATGTTCAAAGGTAATAATTTTCATGGGTTAAGTTGCCTACCACTAACTTCAGAACAGTTCAAACCAAAAATCTGTAAAATCCCAGTGACAGAGCTCCTTTAAGTGATAGCAAAACCTTGCAATTATTGCTTTTTAACCATTGGGCCTCACTTTTCAGTGTTTGTGGCACTGCGTGCTGATAATCTTGTCCCCGGAGCTGCCCATATCTCTTAGCCAGGAGGCCTTTGCACAAGAAACAGATGGCTCTGTAGACACGTGATTTTATTGGCTAGATTGCGACAAAGAAAAATTAAACCTAGCCAATCAAATCAACCATTGTACACTCTTATTACAAAGGGATTTTAAAACAGTTGATCTAATTGGCTAAATTCAAACTCCCTTTATTAAAATCTACCCAATCAAGTCATAAGTCCCGGCGCCACCTGTTTTTCGTACAAAGGCCCCGCCCGCTAAGAGGGTCGGGCATTTCTGCAGGGGGCGAGAATGTACATGTTGACATTTTATTAGTTTGACTTTGAGTTCTAATCAGTTCAGTGTTGTTACGTATCATTTATAATAAGAGTAGTTTACTTATGGTGACTGTCAGTTTGTTTGTTTGTTTTTTTTTTGTAAAATTACTCATTTACATTTATTGTTCCAGGCCACAAACCGCCACTTTCCGCAGACAGTGACAGGGGCTTACTTGAGCGGAATTAGAGAAGCTGAAAAAATTGTATCAAGCTTGGAAACCGACTCTTGACATAGATAAAAGAATTGGCATGAATACAAAAACTGTTCACTTGTTAACGAAAGTCCCAGTTTACTGTTTGATAATTAGGGCTTCACTTTCAAATTCGCAACCAATCAAATACTTAGTATTTCCTTGTTATTGTATTGTAACTTTGTTGCTATAGATACCGTTTAGACTCTCAAATGTTTGAACCTCCATATCACTGGAACTTATAGTCATTTGAGCCTCTCTATGGCTACCCCTGTTTTCATTGCATTTTTCATAAATTTTCGGATTCTTTAACAGATCTTTGTTATTGGATTTAAATCATTGTGTGACAGTGTAAGCCACAACCGAATAAATACCTATGACAAATTTCATAAATTTATAACTGTTTGGTTAAATTTACGAACAGCGATATAAACAGTACCCTGCGAGCAGAGTATTCTTCGATCTAGGAAGATCGAAGAAGACTCTGCTCGCAGGGTATATAAACAGTTGCTGAAACAATAACAAGGAATCATTGTTGATGTGCCATAAAATGTCAAAATTTGAGATGAGCAGAGATGAAATATTTTTTGTCTATCTGATCACGAGAATTTTTAAATCTTCGGTGATTTAATCTTGAGATCTTTGTTTTTGTTAAGTGGCAATTGTCGCACATTCGATCTTTTCGGAAATACCCATAGAGAGGCTCTCATTTCCCTTGGGTAGGCTTGGTCAAACACTTCAATTTTAACCCCCCCCCCCCCCCCCCCCCCCCGAAAAAAAACAAAAAAACAAAAAAAAACAGGGATTCTATTAAGGTAAAAAGACATCACTTATATTATGCATCATTATAAATAAAATTTGTTTATAATAATTATCTTTCACAGCCGACAGTAAGAGTGTTACCAACTTTGTTAATACTACCAATAATAGTCGTTACCTATTTTCTCCACTAGATTTTTTACAAAAGACAGAAATACATTGCTGGTAGTTTTAATGTAGAGGCCATTAATAACAGCATCAAATTAGACCATGATAAATACTAATACAATAGACCTCAAATAAACTACTGCCAGTAATTTAAATAAGATGGTACATATTTTCACAATACTTAATAATTAATTCTATGGAAAACCCATCTGAAATAACTTTTTTTTAATAATAACAACACTCCAGATGGCCATTTTATGAATAAGCTCCATGGAGGTCTTTCTTCATTTGCTTAATTCTAATTCCTGTTAGCACAAGAGACTGGCTAAGATTTATCCTGAAAAAAATCCCTACTGACAACTTAGGTTTACAAAGTTCATTTAAGTGCCTCTCTGATTGGTTGATAGATAATTATCTTATGCACAGAAAGCTCAAAAATAAGCTGGCTACAAGCCATTAGACACTTCATGGATCATTGTAGACTACATTATCAGTAAGGAATTGCCAGGGTCCAATGTTGCAAGTCTATTGAGCTGCGGTAGAATTTTGCATGCAAAGAAAACAATGTCAGCTCTTACATTGCAAACATTTTGGACGATTTCAGTTTTGGACCAAACAAGTGCCTGAAAATAAAACCATCCAAAATTCTCATATATTTACAGTATAGTATAAAAGTACAGTACACTACAGTGTAAAACCTTTATGTACTTTTTTCGCCGATGCCATCTTATAGATTCAAGGCCAATATACATGATAGCGGCAATGCTTACTTTCTTGTCAGTAATAATAATATTATGTCTAAAACCTTGAGTGTGCTATAAAGCTATCGTTGATTTTTAACAGTTCCAGTAATTCATATTTTGTAGGCATAAATTTACTTTAGCCATGTTTTGGTAGTGTCCAGGATATTTGTCTGAAATGAAATAAGTGTCCGGAAATTAAATGTCCAATATTATTATAATATCAGAACATTTTTGCAAGTAATGTAATCTACACTACATACTAGTTGCGCAATGCTTTCAAGTGGTATCCCACAAGTCATGTGCAGTTTCTCAGGATACACACGAGTCTTTAGGCAAGTGCGTATACCAAGAAAATGCAAGTGACAAGTGGGATATCCATGGTATACCACAAGAAAGTGTGGCATAACTATTTTATACCATGCCATAGAAAATACACTTACTAAATTTAGCCAGGAATAAGATTGCAGCGCACCACAGTCCTGAAGGCTAAGTTAAATACGGTCAAATATACAACGGCTTTTCTGTATTCTGATTGGCTGTATTTTCTATCGCATGGTATAAATACATGCATGAGGCTGGCAGTGCTTGAAAAAATTCCCATCTGGCTTCCTGGAACAAGTGGATTGTACTGCTGGGTATTAAATTTTCATGCTTATTTGCAACTGGTGAGGGCCCAGC
The DNA here is from genome assembly GCA_963693305.1 of Meandrina meandrites. Lineage (NCBI taxonomy): Eukaryota > Metazoa > Cnidaria > Anthozoa > Scleractinia > Meandrinidae > Meandrina > Meandrina meandrites. Next base: position 36,768,215 of record OY855907.1, read on the forward strand.
CAAGTTATCTGCCGACAAAATAAAAATAACCAAACAAGACAAGTATGCAACTGATCAGGCAAGCAAAATTTGTGGACGCTGCTTGGCCAAAGGGCACGCCAGAATTTTTTTCAAGCCCTGGCTTGATGTTCACCAACATTTCAGTTAATATAAATGGTATTAAATGCTATTAGTTATTCATTTAGCCAATTTAGCCACCGTTTACTAAAGTTAATCCTAAACCATGTTGCATGTTAGTGATCAAAGCATTTTGTAATTTGTTTTGATACAAAGAGCTTCATTTTTAGGGAGCAAGATAATATTTATTGCATTATTTATGACATTCAAGTGAATAAACTATATTTCATCAAAACATAATGTGATGTGTCATTAGAATGTATATTCAGTACCTTGCTTTGGCTTACTAACAATGTTAAACAATAAGCTCAATTGAGGTTGCTAAAAGAAGATATTTTGGCCGCCTCCAAAACAGGAAGTCCCCGATTCATGGACTCATTGTCAAATATGACAAATCTGATTGGCTTCAAAACACAGAACGAGTACTCGGCGCATGCTCGGAAATTGGAAGCAGCCAGGTCCTGATTCCTGGTGCAGACCAGAAGGATTGCAGCCTCTGGGGAACGAGAACAAGTCTGTGTAAAAAAACACTGAAAAGTGAAAAATACGTCATTTTTTGAAAAATTACTAGGAAAAATTAGTCATTCATTCCAACTCTCTCATAACGGACAACTTTAGAAAACAAACACCTCTTTTAAAACGGACACCTAGTGTTGGCCCCGTTTCTGCCGTTTTTCAGTCATCTTATTGGAACTAAACTTCCTATAAGACGGACACCTCTCTTAGACGGATGGTTGGAGCCGGTCCCGATGGTGTCCGTCTTAGAGAGAGTTGACTGTAGTGACAACCCTGTTATTATACTGTAAAATAACCTTTCGGGGATGGTGAAGATTACTTAATTTTTTTTTTTTTTTTTTTTTTTTACAACGACAATTGAGTTTTATTTGCATGACCATAAAACATTACAGTATTGCAAAAATAGCTACAAAACTCTTCAACATGCACTACTGTGGTAGTTCTATTTTGGAACACTTTTAACTGCGGCACAACAAATAAACTATCAACGGTAGCCTAGGTGTAGCCATACCCACCCCCTGAGGAAAAGCTTTTTCTTGGGGTAAGGGTACCGCTACATGTAGGCTAAATCAACGATGGCTTCATTTATGTAGTTTATGACCAAATTTTTGTTTTTTTGATGCCCCGCTTATTCAAGGTCAGCATTTAATAAAGTCCATGTGTTAATGCAACCAATAGTTCACAAAGATCCAACCAATGTGAAATAAGAACTTGCCAACATAAATTAGCTTTGATAGAATATCTCCAAACATTTGGGAGTGAGTACACATGTATGCACTCGAGGGGTAGTCCATGTCACTCTTCTATTCCATTTAATGGAGATGTGAAACAACAGAATAAGATGCTCAATAAACCAATTCCAAACTACTTCATCTTTGGTTTCTCTTGTTCAGCGTCCTCACTGTCCTTTGTCAATTTAGGAGACAAAAAGTGGCAGGAAGACGTAATGTCCTGTTAAAAGATAAAGATCTGATCTTGTAAAGTTTGTCATCAATGTATTCCCAGAGCAGAAAAGATGATTTTAAAGAATACTAAAAAAATTAAACATTTGTTTACCTCCCTATACTTGGCGATAACTAGATCTTTAATCTCCTGTGGGATTAAAGGGCCAAACAATTTTCTTTTCCTTATGACATGAACCTGAAAATCAATAAAAGAAAAATAAAGTTACATGTTATTAGACATGAATATTATTATTAGTTTCTAAACTACTCTTTTCTGTCAGTCTCTTGGAATCAACTATCACTTTAGAAAACAAGACTGAATACACTAATTATTTATTAGAATTCTAAGAAATTTTCTTCAAAAAAAAAATTCCAGTAGTACATGTACTTTTTAACTAGCACATTTCTAGTAGACAGTATATAACGCCCAGAGCTGTGTGCACATACTCATTTGTTCATTCAACGATTTTAAGAATTAGTGCAATGGTGTCGACTCAGCTGTATTTCAATTCTCTCATGAAACTTCAAAGAAAATTAATATGAAACTGCTGCCAGTTTGTAGAAAACCTCAAGCCATTGCACATCAATGGCTGATAGTCTATGATGGCTCAGCCAATCAGATTTCAGCATATACATTAGAACACTTATGCCAGTCCTATGTTATTCACTGGCCAATGGGTACTAAGTAATGCTACTGGACTTTGTACTTGGCAGATGAAGTAAGACCACTTAAAAAGACAAGGCTAATTAACCTTGTGGCAAACTTGCAATCTGATTGGCTAGCAAGTGCGGTTCTATTTCCATTAAACTGCCAAAGAGCACATAGAAGTAAAATTGCCAAAATCACAAACCCAAACTAATTGTAAACAATTTTCACTGAAATTTTTGTTGACTAGATCAGTCAATTAATTAGACAGCTCGCTCATGGTTTCTAGATTGTCTTTTGATAGTTGGCTTAGGACTTCACCCTAGCTTGCAAACTATCAGCTATTAGTAGAATTCTACTAGTACACTAATGCAAATGCTGCAATGTGATTGGCTGAGCTATTGAACACTATCAAATAATTAGAAACCGTTATTTGCGTTTATTTCAGTTAGAATTCTACTAAAACAATTAGATTATGAGCTCGAGATTTCTATGAGGTGATAGTTGATGAGGCCTGCGGCCTCATCAAGTATCACCTCATAGAAATCTCGAGCTCATAATCTAATTGTTAATTAGAAAACCTTGAGCATGCCATCTAGTTGTAACATTTACTTATCATTTATTCACCTGCTCTGACGAGTTCATAAATATCTCTCCAATTGGCCCAGCACCAATTTTAATTTCCACAAGGAAAAGATTCTCAGGGCCTTCTAACTGTGTAACGACAAACCTAATTGAAAACAGTTATTTATAAAATATTAGTGCATAATCAGGTTACTTGACAATAATGCTCTTGTGTACACCTATTATCACCATCCCCTAGGGGGGGGGGGGGGGGGGGACCACTGGCAAATACAATGTATATGGCAACTTACCATGCATGGGGTCACACCTGCAGTATAATTTAATGGGATTTGAACAATTATTTTACCCTGGAGGTGGCCATGCAGGGGGGGGGGGGGGGGGGGGATGAAGGAGGTTTGTTTTCTAAAAGCTTTGCACCAGAGGAAGTACAGTGGAAGCTCTTGCATGGGGATTTCTGATGCAGATGCAGTGTCTGAGTACTACAGCTGTGATATGTGTTCCAACTGAACATTTAATTTTAAGTATTTTAATTTATCACAAATCACGACCAACTTAATGCAAAGGAACCTTGTTTTATTGAGCACATGGCAACTAAAGTTCATGGTCACGTGACAAACGAAACCTACTAAGGGGAGTAGGGAGTGACAGGTGTTACAAGTTTTTTTTCCACATTCTTTATTTATAAATTGCAAAATTATGAAATTTACAAGAATCTGGAATCCTATCTGAAGTACACATGAATTTACGGTGAACACACACACACACACACACACATATATATTATATCCATTGTTTTAAACAATCTGGGTCACTGCGAGACTTAATTGAAGAACTTCAAATTGACTTAATTGAAGAACTTCAAAATCACTTCCAGAAAATGCAAAAAGCATTTTATTTGTCCCTCTATAATTCACATGGGAGTTGCGGTGGCCCCATGGTTAGACACTGGACTCCAGATGGAGTGGTCTGGGTTTAAGCCCTGACCAGGAGCACTGCATTTGTGGTTTTGTGCAAGACACTTGAACTGGACGCTGAATGGAATAAACCAAATGAAAATTCAAATCATTCCCCTGATCCTTGAATTTAAATTATTTTGTTTGTGATCAGTGGAGTGCATTTATTTATAACTTCTCAAGCTAATCTTCATTTTTCCTGGTAGGATTCCACAGACTGTAATTTAAATTAATTTGAAATTTTTTACCTGCAGAGGCTTGGTGAAACTGTTGGCCTTATTGCACGAACTTCATTATCAAGTTCAAGTCGATAGAGGTCTTCTTCAGTTCGACACATGTTGCATCCCTTAATTGTTCCTTAAAACAAAAGCAGTACTACTACAGTAAATTCACTTATAAACACAATTGAATATCTGTTCAATACATACAGCCAAATACATGTAGGTAAAATGGAGACTGTGTTCAAGCCTATTTTTGTGGTATGTAGCAACTAGGAGTATTTGCAGCTTCTTCCAGAATGGATGCTTGTCCATTGCAGGGCTACTGGCAGCATTAAATATGCCAGTACATTGAGTACCTATTAATTTTATACACCTGGCGGACAGATCAGGTGCTATCGGGGTAAAGTGTTTAATACCCAAGAACTCAATGTGACGACCCCAGCCAGCGCTAATGAGCCCAGACTGCTTGATCCAGGACAAGAGTTGACAAGCATGCTAACGATTTCGCCACTTCACCTCCCACTATAATCATTCCTTTTTGGTGCATTAAGACAGGATATATATTAATAAGATACATGTAAGGTGAGTGTGGTCAGTTCATTTTAGCAAGATGTTGTGTAGCCTGATATGCCACTGAATGATACAAAAAGGGTGCAATAATTATTATGTATTAACGAGCCATTGACTAGCAATGCACCTTAAGTTTATAAATGAAGCTTACCATTAGGCTCAACACCAAACACTAGGATACCACCTTTAGTATTTAAAAGGGCATTAACATACTCTGCAAGAACCTGAAATGATAAGATATTAGTCCGCATATAGTAACTGTTTAGAATTTTTGATAAGTTAATACTATCAAGCCTCCCATCAGTGGGCACCCTTGGATAAAGAAAGTCTCTAAAGGTTTTTAGGAGTCTTGTCTGCCGATGGGAGGTTCAAACCATAGTATCTCTTATTAAGAGAGCAGATATACTGCCCAACTTAAGACCTATTATAACCCCAGGAGGGGTACTCGAGGTATACATGACGGGGGGGGGTCCGACGTATTTTTTTGGTTTGAAAATTTACACGCTCTGTATTTTTTTGGGTCGAGATCTGTCATGTATTTTTTTTAGGTCTTAAAAAAGTATGCATATTTTTTGGGGTCTTATCTTCAAGCCAACCTTTTTGTTTCGGGTTTTCGTTGACTGTAAATGTGGAGCAGAAGGGAGGATGAAGAGACATTAACAGACATACCAATTTCATAAGCTTATTGATGCAAAATCATGCATTACAAAGTTCTGCTTAATTGAATAAATCAGTATTGTATTTTTTTGGGTTGGAAATTTTGATGCTAGGTATTTTTTTGGGTCTACAATTTAAGGCTTGTGTATTTTTTTGGGTTTGCAATATGAAGCTCCGTCGGACCCCCCCCCCACCCCCATCATATATACTTCGAGTACCCCCCTTGGGATTATAACACTCTAAGTGGAGTATTGCCAGTTTGCAAAAAATGCACCAGCAATACCTTTCCTGTAAAATTGATATTTAATTTTCCTCCAAAATGATGACAACTCCACTAGAATACAGGTTAAACAAACTCTACTCTTACGTTCCACAGCAAGCATGCAACAACAACAACAGGTTTACAACGGTTACCCGATCTGTCAGTTACGCACCTTCTAAGTACATTAAGTGCATGGTCTGAGTCAGCGCATTTCCGGTCACGGTATATAACTTATCAATCAATTAATCACTGTTATTTCCTCGTTTGTGGCATTGTCATACCTGCTTGAAGCTTGCACCAGATGGAAAGCCAAGTTTATTGAAATAAAAATAAACTCGGCCATCATTTTTACTCAAATATTGATCACCTTTGCGCATCTTCACTGAAAAAAAAAAGAGATAATCTTTTCCTTTCAGTTACATGTATGTTGGGATAATCCTCTCAACTATATATGTACCCCTCTCCCCCCCCCCCCCCCCCCCCCCTTGGGCTGCATAATAGTAAGGAGTTAAAGGTCTTCTAAGTTTTTGTGTAAACTATGATAGCTTAATAAAGGTGAACTCAAGGATCAACAAAATAGCCTTTAAACAACAAAAAGGTATAAATTCACTCACCAAGATGGGAACATGTAGTGATTTTTCTCCGAGTAACACTGTCAAACTTGAAAACGTCGGTCCGACGTTTTCAAGTTTTAGACCACTCATTTCCTACCCGTCCGTTGCTTCACCAGTTTAAAACAAGTTTCGTGACCAGTACGATCATTGATTTTCATCGATTGGTCACGCCGTGGTTGAAGCATGTTCAAATTTCCGCGCGTAACAGATTGACCAATCGAAAGCGGAAATCAAACCAGTGCTCATACCGAAGATTTGCCAAAAAATACGCCAAGATTTTAATGGATTGCATTGAAAAAGGCAAAGATTAACGCTGAATAGATCTTCAGCATAACTTGCACGGAATGCAGCCTGGATGAGCGGTAATGGCATCGCGCGGGATAATCGGCCAAATCGAAGGAATTCGAAGCCGTTGGCAGAGTCGCCTTCCTCTTCCCCGACATATCTTGGAAGGATCGAAGCGACTCTGCTCGCAGGGTGGGGAGATCATAGCTAGGGCTGTTATTTGTTACAGAAATAATTCCTCATCGATGTCGTTGTCATAATTTGATCATTCGTTTAAAGTTCCTAGTAGCCTGCGTTGCGGGGTTTTAAGAACGTCTGCAACGCAGGCTAAAAGTTCTCTGCTCGCTAAAAAGCAATGCTAGCTTCGATTAATGTTTTCGTCCAGCTGTTGAGGATTGAAACTTTTCAAATATCGATTTTGTTGCCTGTTCTAGGGAAACTCACCTGGGGCGATGATCAAGAATTATTAACCAAACTTGAAAACTTCCAAGTGCAATCAATACACAACGGATCGGATACAACTTTGGAAAGCGGGAAATTTATTGACTTGTTCCCAGTGCCACGCAGGATCGGCGTAGATCTTTTTGTACAACAGAAACGGTTCAAAATCAAAGGTTCTCATTATATATATTTACTAAAATAATACTTAAAGACAAATTTATACTATTTCGCGTTTTACGCTAAGAACAATTCAGTCCTCGTTTTTTGTTGCTTGCAAATCATTTCCTTACCAGTCCATCATAAATGTTCTCTCAGAGAGATTTTTCTTTTGCCCGGCCTGTAGACTAGCTATGTTCAAAACCGACTATTTTAAACCCTCTATCCACCAGCTACTAAAATATTTTTAGGGCCAAATGGAGACCCGATTAGAAAAGTTATTCTTAACTCAGGGACTGGCTGATTTAATTTTATGATACTAAACTGATTTCACCATTATCCCGCAGTTTCTCTGACTAGCATTTCTTCGGCAACGTGAACACACAGGAATACTCTTAGCTGATGTGATGCCATGCAAAAGGGCTACCTCAGTCAAGCAAAAAAAAAAAAACACGGCAGAAATGTAGACCATCTTAGTTACTAATCTTTTGTATTAAATATTCTCGTTTGATCTCATTACATACCCTTATATTTCGGCTATAAAGATGACTGATTTGGTTCGTTCTTCGTTTCTCCAATTCTGTTTTCTTCGTGATGTTTGCACGGCTAAAATAAGGCCGCCAGACAATGATATAATTTTAATATTAGATAATAAAAACAATGACTCGTGTTTGTACTGGTCTAATCTTTTCCCCCGTTCAATGCCAAAAGGACTTAAGGCAAGCTGAATTCAAGCTAAGCATTAGATATAATGACTAAACTGCCTTTTAAAGGGGCACTGTCACGGACATTTTTTGGCCTTTTTAGTAAAACGACACCCAAATTACAACTAATTACTTTCAAACATGCAGGAAATGCTCCTAGAACGAAAAGGGAAGGATATCTAGCAAATTGTTTAATGACGAGGATGACCGTGAATAGTTTTAATCAATTTTTCCAAACCACAAGTACAGAACTTGAAAAAGTCAGGCTGACTTTTTCAAGTTGAGATCAAAACTTCCCGATGGTATCACAGTGATATCACTCTATATTTAGTTTCAGTACACTGGTATAGTAATTTTAAGAAAACTTGACCACTGTTAATAGGTTTCCAATGGTGTAAACATGTTTTTGGGCTGTTGAATTTTTGAAGTTAAGCACTCACAGCAATTATTATACACTGATAAACAAGTAGGTATTTTAAAACAGGCGATCTCTTTGATCTTCCCAAACACTGCCAATCATCCAAAGCCGGCTACAAAGGGAATTCATAGAATGGCTCTAAGCTTTATTTCAGGGAATTCACCAAATACCATATGATTTGGAGTATACAGACTATACAAGCTTTCCCAATAAACAAATTCACCTTCCAGTCGATCAGTGACGAAAGGTGTTCCAAAGAACTGTTTTTATCTTTTTATCAATATCCATAAATATTCTTCAGCGGAAGATAAAAATATGTATTCGCGAGTAAAAAGAAAAAATATTTTATCTGTCAAGCATATCATAATAACATCTGTCTAGTCCAATTTGTTTTTGATCCTCTACGCATTTAGGTTTTATCACATCTGATGTTATGAATGAGAACCAAATATCGTAATGTTATGTATAAAGCTAAAACAGTTTCACCGATTGTTCAATGTTTTAAAAACTTTTATCATCATATAATCTCAAAACGTCAGAGTTAATATTCCTTTTGATTTCTTTATCATATAGGTATAACGTGATGGTAAGGTTCGAAATTTCCGCGAAGAATATAAGTGGTTTACGCCTTTGTGAAATTTAGATTTTTCATAGTATTTTCCGTTCAATTGTAACATACAGATCGAAACCTTTTATTAAATTGAAACAGGATAACAATAACACGTCCTTTAAGATCAAAACAATCTCCACGCTAAAATAACTAACATGTAAATGTTGGAAACCTATTAATAACAATGCCTCTTCAAAGAATTGTTAACAAGTGTTTTTCAACAAAGCTCGATACTGAGTCAAAACAATTACAAGTTTACCATAATATTTTAGGTTTCAGACAAGGAGGTTTCAATCTTTGTTTAACGACAGCTCTTACGCCGATTTTTACTTATTCCGAAGGAAATAATTTTTCGTAAATATTAACCTCTTACTAACCGTGCACGGGGGCCGTATTGAGGAATATTGGCCCGAGGCTGTGGCAGTACGGACCGTGCGCAGCGGGTCAGTAAAAAATTAAAACGACCGAGGGCCAATATTCCCTAGTACGGCTCGAGCAACCTAGGTTGAGGGTCTGGATGGGGGGTTACAAATATCAGTTGTCAGTTAAAATTATGGCCATTTGTCAGTTATCAGTTAAATTTTAGGCCATTTGTCAGTTGTCAGTTAATGGACTATTTAACAATTAGACCCGTAGCCCGAAAGGGCTACGGGTCAATAGCCCATGAGGCGAAGCCGAATGGGCTATTGACCCGTGGCCCTTGAGGGCGAAGGCACTATTTGTTTTAGTATCACCCAACTAGTTGGACAGAAAAAGCAATAATAAAGTTAGCAAATGCAAGTTGAAGAAAGATTTATTTGGGAATAAAACGAAAGAAAGCGTCACGAATTTCGCTACTCGATGACTATTACTAATAGTCCTCTAGTAGCGTAGCCAATCAAAATGCAGGATTTGCATTAGTTCACTAGTTGGGTGATACTAAAACAATTACTGAGACCCTTCGCCCTCAAGGGCCACGGGTCAATAGCCCATTCGGCTTCGCCTCATGGGCTATTGACCCGTAGCCCTTTCGGGCTACGGGTCTAATTGTTAATTAACCATATAGCTTAATTATTAATTTTTGACCCAAAATGTAACTAAAAAGGTAACATTCAGAATGTAAATTATATCATTTATATTGAATTTTGGTGCTGAAATAATTGCAACTCCAAGTGGCTTTTGTTTCTATACGGCCTTTTAATCAAGGCAAGTCACTACTCTCTGCCACACGAACTTCTTCTCCAGGGGGTTACTCCCTTACATAAGCTATATACGTATGTGTGGCCCCAAAGCCAAACGGTATGGTTTTCGAGCCCTTTTGGTTTGAAACATGCTATATATTTCGACCATTTTGGTCTGAAATAGGGTATGGTTTGTGCTTTCTGGTGACTCTAGTTAGCAACTTTTGGAAGAAACGATTCTTATCGTTCTTATCATGCACCCCTCGAGAAGTGTAAGTTAGGAATATGAGGCCCTTGTTAATTTTTAGGCAAACCGAAGCAGTTCCTGGATACAATGTGGTCTGAAATAGGTTATCGATTTTGGGGTCAGATCTAAAATAGGATGGGGGAAATCGTATATTTTGGTCTAAAATAGGGTAAAGGGGTTTCTTGAAGCATGCCATACACACCCCACATGAATTTTTAAAGAGTATCCCCCGGGCTCCTGCTTGCCGAGCCCAAAATTCCTTTCCAACAGTTAGCCAATCAAAACTAACCTTCAAAATATTGAAAACAAACAAATATGGGAAGAGGTCTTTATTACGATTAATTTGATTGGGTTTTGTTTAGCAATACCTCGATGGTGATTGGCCTAGATGAAATAGTCGGAAAGGAATATTGCACTCGGGCTAACGGGTCTATTAGAGGCACTTGTTGAGAAAGGAGTAGCGACAATAAAACTACTGTGTGAGAGGCTACATTGCAAAAACAAAAAATATATGTATTTCCTCAAGTTTAATTTTCAATCAGGTTATGGGTCATACGGTAAATTATTAACGAAATATGACACTCTACCGTTCTGCTGCTAAGATTTAGCATAAAACATGCATTTGTTGGACGAAAAGAGTCATACAATGTTATTTACAACGGTGTTTTGTGGATATTAAGAACAAACAGTCTTTTGTCAGTTGCCAGAAAAACTCACTACAAATGTCAGTTGTCAGTTAAATTTTAGGCGATATGTCAGTTGTCAGTTAAAATTTTGGCCATTTGTCAGTTGTCAGTTAACCCCATCCAGACCCTCCAGGTTAGTAAGAAGTTTATTATATGGTACTTGCTTTAGCTGCAAATGTTGAATTTATCGGCTTTCAAAAACAAAAATACACGCGACTTACGACTTAAGGAGGCTCGCAACGGTTTTCAGCGCTTTCCAGCTCTTAAACTTTGATGGGTCAGTACTACAAATCTTTATCAGTTGCTGCAACAATAATGATATCAAACAAATGTCCAATCATTGTTAAATAAGTTGTGGTCATTTTCATGACGTCACTGGTTACTATAGCAACGGTTTTACCTGTTAAAAACACCCTTAATTTTCCCTTTAAGTGCTTATAACTCAAAAACGAGTCCGGTGACCCCCATTTTTTATTATTGAATAATGATTGGCATGTTAAGATGCAACTTTTTGCAAAGTTAAAAAAATTTCTCCGGAGCGGTTTCAGAGCCACCTTAAATTTTCGAAAATTTAAGGTGGCTCTGAAACTGCAAAAAGTTGCATCTTAACATGCCAATCATTATTCAGTAATAAAAAATGGGGGTCACCGGACTCGTTTTTGAGTTATAAGCACTTAAAGGGAAAATTAAGGGTGTTTTTAACAGGTAAAACCGTTGCTATAGTAACCAGTGACGTCATGAAAATGACCACAACTTATTTAGCAATGATTGGACATTTGTTTGATATCATTATTGTTGCAGCAACTGATAAAGATTTGTAGCACTGACCCATCAAAGTTTAAGAGCTTGAAATTGCTGGAAACCGTTGTGAGCCTCCTTAAGGCAACATCCCGACCAAGAAAGAACGAAGATCATAGCAGCACATTTTTCGTTCAGGTGTAATTATGTTCTAGTTGTTATATTGCGCATCTTTAGACTGAAAAAGTCTGATGTCGAAAACGAAGGTTGGATATTACAAGAAAACATAAAACAGAGAAGATACAGATCGAAACTTTTAAATAAATTGAAAAACGGTAACAATAACACGTCTTTTCAGATCGAAATAATCTCCACGTACACGCTAAAATAAATATCATGTAAATGTCGGAAACCTATTAAAAACAATGCCTCTTCTAACAATTGTACGTTAACCAGCGTTTTCACAAAGCTTGAGAGCAAAACAATGATGAGTTTTCCATAATATTTTAGGTTTAAGACAAAGCGGTTTCAACCTTTATTTTACGACAGCTCTAACGCCGATTTTTAGTTATTCTGAAGGAAATAATTTTTCGTAAATATTAATCTCTTATTAACGGGGCGCGTGGGCTAACCTTGAGAATATTCAGGTCCGAATTAGTGGCAGTACGGACCGAGCGCAACGAGATCAATACAAAATTAAAACGACCGAGTGCCAATATTCCCCAGTACGTCTCTAGCAAGCTAGGTTAGTAAGTAGTTTATTATATGGCACTCGTTTTAGCTGCAAATTTTGAATTTACCGGCTTTCAAAAACAAAAATAAACGTGACTTACGACCGTTTCCGTGGAAACAGTCTGTAAGGCAAAATCCCGACCAAGAAAGAACGAAGATCTCTATGCACTCTACATCGATATAAAAATTTCCACGAAGACTATGTCACTGATATAAGTGGTTTGGGTTTTCATGAAATTTAGATTTTTCATAGCAGCACATTTTTCGTTCAAGTATAATTATGTTCTAGTTATTATACTGGGGTTGCGCACTTTTACAAAAAGTCTAATGTCGAAAAGGAAGGTTGGATGTTATTTAAATATAAAACAGAGAAGATACAGATCGAAACTTTTCATTAAATTGAAACACGGTAACAATAACACGTCTTTTCAGATCGAAATAATCTCCACGTACACGCTAAAATAATTAACATGTAAATGTCGGAAACCTATTAAAAACAATGCCTCTTCAAGCAATTGCACGTTAATACAAAGCTTGATAGCAAAATAGTGACAAATTAGCCATAATATTTTAGGTTTCAGACAAGGCGGTTTCAACCTATATTTTACAACAGCTCTAACGCCGATTTTTAGTTATTCTGAAGGAAATAATTTTTCGTAAATATTAACCTCTTACTAATGGAGCGCGTGGGCTAAACTTGGGAATATTAGCCCGAAGTCGTGGCAATATGGACCGAGCGCAGCGAGATCAATACAAAATTAAAACAAACCGAGTGCCAATATTCCCCAGTACGTCTCTAGCAAGCTAGGTTAGTAAGTAGTTTATTACATGGCACTCGTTTCAGCTGTAAATTTTGAATTTGCCGGCTTTTAAAAACACAAATACACTGCTTACGACCGTTTCCGACCGTTTCTGTGGAAACAGTCCGTGAGGCAAAATCCCGACCAAGAAAGAACAAAGATCTGTATGCACTCTACATCGATATAAAAATTTCCACGAAGACTATGTCACTGATATAAGGGGTTAAGTTTTCATGAAATTTAGATTTTTCATAGCAGCACATCTTTCCTTGAGGTGTAATTATGTTCTAGTTATTGTATTGCGCACTTTTAGAAAAAGTCTTACGTCGAAACCGAAGGTTAGATATATAAAAACTTCAAACAAAGATGACACAGATCGAAACTTTTAATTGAATTGAAACAGGGAAATTATAACACGTCTTAAAAGATAAAAATAATCTCCACGCTAAAATAACTAACATGTAAATGTCGGTAACCTATTAAAAACAATGCCTCTTTAAGCAATTGTTAACTAGTGTTTTCACAAAAATAGTTTCTACGCTAAAATAATTAAGACGGAATCCGCCAGGACTTCGAGTA